>JAPMOO011904151.1:0-11078 GCA_029874815.1 Luciobarbus comizo
GAGTAATAATGGAAATGAGTTATCAAATTTGAAGGTTTCTCTGACCCTCTGACATTAATGCTTTTTACTGATTAAAGTAATTTGAGCTCTCTTTCAATGTGACACAGGTAAGGGGATGACATCTCTTAATGCACACTGCGGGCCTGTGGATTTCTTAGTTGCCCTTTCCAGTAGTTTGTCTCCTGATCTTCTGAAGCGGGATTCTATGGTGGAAGGGCATGACTCGGCCTGTGGAGTGGAGGACCGCAGTGACTCATCCTCTCAGGAATCTCTCCAGCAACCCAGTATTTCCACTCAAGTGGATGGCAAAGGGAAGGGACGGGGCGGGGTGTTGCTACAGTACCGCCTCCGCTCAACCTCAGGTTTGCCCGGACGACCGTTAACCGCGAGAGGAGATGAAGCCTCGGACTCGTCTTTAGAATCTTTGGAACACAGCATGGAAGACGGCTCCATATATGAACTCAGCGATGATCCAGATATGTGGGTCAGGGGTCGACCCTGCGAGAGGGACAGGGTGAGGAGGGACAGAGTTACCTCAGTAGCAGTCATCTCGGGCGGGAAGGGCTTCCGCCGACTGAGGGAGGGTTCCGTGGCGACCACCGCAGAAAGCACACTTATGATCTGGCAGCTACCTCTCACGGTTTGAGCTGAAATTGTGTTTAAGGAATTGTGAAATGAAATTTTTTTAAATTTACTTACCCATACTGTATGTCATTCCACACCTGAATTACTTTCTTTTTAATTAATGTACTGGTCACTCTTTTCAGCGCTGTTACAATAAATGAACGCTTCAAAAAAGATACAAAAGTTGTCATAAAATTGTCTCATCCTCCTCAGTTATCGTCATACAGTAAGTTTGTGTGATGAACTGTCCATTTGAAGTTTAAGGGGTTATTTCTCTGATAATTTTCCTCTCTTGAGAACCGATTCATGAACAAATCATCCAGACCAATTTTGTAAGCTCAACTGATTCATTGAAAAGATCTGATTCAAGTCATTTTACAATTTAGACATCACTAGGGTAATAACAGTGAATGATATAATAATATATATTAAAAAAATCTTCACACAAAGCTATCTGCGCACCACTTTTTTTGTTTGTTTGTTTTTTGTCATTTTGGAGCCTGACAGTTCTAGTCTTCAATTTTATTATATAGAAGTATGGTGACCAGGATGCTTGAAAGAAACAAAGTAATATGGTTTTGGAATGACATGAGGATAAGTAAATTACAGACTTTTCCTTTTCACTGGGCATGTGTGGTACAAAATGTGAGGCACTTGGACTATTCACTTTCTCAGAAAAAAATGTCTTCCATATTAAAGGACCTTGCGATCTCGAGAAATCCAGGTCCTCCAATAAGAATACTCCATAACTAATAGGCTCAGAGTAATACATTTTCAGTTAATTCAGCCTCTGTCACTCATTCCTTTACAGTACCTGGAAGGTGTTTCCTTACCAGTAGGGAATTTAAATCCATGTATTTAATCTCAGACTTCACCATAATCAGGGCATAAACTATTCAAATAGAACATTTCCTTGAGGCCTCAGTCTGGTCAGCCTTTAGTGAATCATGAATTTACCACACCACAGAACTGCAGAAGTTTTTTTTATTATTATTATTATTCCCCTGCATCTGAAGAAATCATATCATTGGAAAGTGAAAGGGGTTTTCATGCTTTTGTGCAGTCACTCAGAGAATACTCTCACCCTTTGACTCTTGATAATGTGAACGCATGAAGTCGAGCCTGTGCAGGTCAGTGCTGTGTGAGTGAGTGTTAATAATGGATTTCAAAACAATTGACATCCTAAATTTCTGTGGTGAATGGTGAAGCCTCATTAAAAATCTTTTAGTGGACACGTTTTTTTTTTTCTTCTTATGTACATTTTCACCATATGGCAGTCATTTGAAACATCTGCTTAAATCTCCATTACTTAACAAGTAAGTTCATTAGCAGCTGGTGGGAGAAAGATACGAGAACCACTAATTGTGGAAGGTTGGAGATCTTGTGAAGCTTTTGATGTTTATTTGATCTTCTTGAAGGGTATTCACTGCTGATATTTTGTGTAATATTGCAGCTCCATCTGCAAGCTACAGTTGGTTGCCCTTATTCTTTTTTCTTGTTTGATCTACATTTAAGACATTGTCTTCCAGTCTTCCATTAGGAATTGTGCCAGATGCACATTGTATTGTGTAAAAGGGAATAGTTTGAGGTTGTTTTGTTACAAATGAACAAGTAAATAAATCATAATAAACTCATTAATGAATACAGCTCTAAAAAGCTCTGTTTAAACATCAGCTTGGCCAAACTTGGAGCCCTGCTGAACCAGCATAGACCAGCAAACCACCTTAGGCTGGTTTAATCTTTTTTGAAGACAGCAAATAAACTGTATTAAACTAAAAATCCTCAGAAATAGCTGCTGAATAATATAGTTAAATGGTTTATTTTTTCACCCCTCACCACTTTGTCATCATGCATTTTTCATACCATGCAACATTATGAATGTACGAAATGTATAATTTGTCCGGGTACTGCAAACTTTTATTAAAACTGTTAAACTTAAATAGTTTTTATGTTTTTGCATTATAACATAAAACATTTATGAAGGCCATAATATCCCACTGAATGTAATAACTGTAGTGCTAAAACAGTCATTCATTGTTTGTATATGAAATTCATAAGTAAAAGTGAATTAAATTAAACATGAATAATACAAAGTGTGCATTATCCATCCATATAAAGTAACCACTTGAAGTTTCCATTTGTGTCCCAAATGCACTGATTTTTAGGATTTTTTTTTAATGCTAATAAAATGTAGCCTCATGTGTCAATTCACTGTTACTAAAATAAAAACAATAAAATCTACCTCTGTGTGTGATTCTTGTAAACAGTGTGTTCTAAAGTAAATGAAATTAAATAGCATGTATGACATAAAATAGCAAGCCCAGTGTGCTCTTGGCTGCTGCTAAGTTGACAGATTTATGCAGAGCCGTGCTTTTTTCCCATCTCTTGTTGACCCTCACAAAAGCAAAAATCCCTATGATTACATAAGATTTACACAGAGATGGTGGGTAAGTACGGTGCATTAAATGACATGCCACACTGGAAAAACCCAGAAGCTGTACCAAAAGGTCAGATCTGAATAAATGTATGCATGTTGGGATGGTGACAAACTCGACCGTTGTCGCTGCCAGAACAACTTAGACTTGAAAATGATGACTTTGGCGCAACACAGGTCAGCACCTCTGCGCTCAGCAGACGTATGAAAATTTTTAATGGAGTTTGTTCTGTATTTGAATTATTCATAGTGTCCTAATTTGCAAATGGCATTATTGGTAAGATTATGATGTTATGCATGCTACACTCTCAGAAAAAAAGTACTAATATATACACTTTAGGTAGAAATATGTTATTTTAAAGTACTGCTATGTACCTTTTAGGTACTAATATGTAAAGTTTAGGGATAAATAAGATGTAACTTTTACCTTAAGATACTGCCCCCGCGACTTATTTGTAGTTTTTTTCTAAGATTGTATTATGAACATAAAACTGTGCTGTTTGTTTGTGGTCAGTTATGGAATAATTCATCTGTTTAGTCGGAGGAAATGAGCAAGTTACAAGTCACATATCCTCTTGTTGAGCACCAACACTGTTTTGGTGGAAAACGAGGTCCTTGTAACCCAAGGACTCTTGGGTGTATTCAGATGATAAATGACAGGTGTAAACACAGCTGTGAGAGTGAATGGAGGATCTGGGTTGTGAGGACAGACCAAAGCTGCTGCTGAATCTCTTCATCCTAGCCCTGCTGGCTTCAGAACGCTGGCCTTAGGCAGATACACGTCCAAGAGCCCACTTAAACCCATGATAGTTCCGTTTACAGAATGAAGGGTGTTTGCAGTTGTGCTGAGCACAATGTGATTTGCGATCAGATTGATTGGAGATTGCCGTTCTGTGAAACAGCTGCACTTACATGCTGTTTCCCTGAGAAGTTTTGTTCGTTAGACAAGAAAATCACCCAGGCATGTTATTTGCTGAGGAGAAAAACATCAAACAAGCTTCTGATACTCTGCATATTTACTGTTAAGGTCAATCTTATTTGCACTTACTCAGTGTTGTGTGACTAGTGTACTAAAAAATATCCTACAGCATTTTTAGGCAACTTTGAGTAAACTAAGGCACTTTAGAGTAATTTGTTTTCATAATAAATTGTGCCAGTATAATCACACAAGACAATTCTGTCTCAGAACATGACCTTGGCATTGCCCTTATCAGTTTTAAGCCTGTCCATTTGGCTTAAATGGCCAAGCGTGACCCACAATATTAGAAATTTGCCATATATCATTACAAACACATTCATCTTTGCAGAAAAAGCGAATCACAGCAGTGGTTATTTCAATTGCTTTTCAAATTGCATAAGTCATTTGCTCATTTCCTGTGAACCCTTGTAAAATATTCCAGTGGGACAGTCGCAGCACAGACAAACCGAGATCACATGGTGCCACATGCTGAGTCAGTCCGTAATGCAGGATGGGTGCGAATGCTTTATTTGCCGAACATAAGCCAGCGATTGTGCAGCAGTGCTGAATTGCATTCTAAAATGGAGTTTAGCTCTAGAACGACCCGTATACCAGCCACACTTTTGCCTTGGAGTCAACAAAGAGAGAGGCAGGTTGCAGCGCAAGCATTTTGACTGACAAACAGTGTGCAAACAGCAGATACATGTGCGTATTGTGGCACTAAAGGTGTCCTGAGAGAGTTTCACTTATCATGCAACACAGCTGTGAGCAAACTGCATGTTTCTCAAGATTTATGAATCATTTGCATGCAGATGAATATTCTGCTGTTGAAAGCTTGTTTTATTTTTGATAAAAGTCACAGCTGCTCATGTTGACAAAGAATGTCAGAGTTAATGATTTGTATAGAAAATGCAAAAGACTACTTCTCTGTTGCCCATATCTGTCATTTTTCCATTAAGATGTGTTAAAAGGCCTGTGGCATGTGACCAAGACATTTAATATCTGTGATATTTGGATGAAATATAATAATGTTGACGCCAATCAGACCTGTGTGAAAGCAAAACGTATGGTCGGTGATGTATTGAAGGATGACAGTTCTGAGCATAAATTGTTAACTGGCGGCTTGAAAGAAAACATGCATTTGAATGGCGTTTTCTAAATCACAGGTCTATCAATTGTTCATTTCTCTCTGTAGGACTCACTGACCATTGGCTCCAATGGTTGGTTAAAAAAATAGTTTATTTGGAACCAATGAAACATACAAAATGAATGAAAATTTGATCATCCCACGCTGGGTTATACACCGACCAGGAGGAGACTTGTGGCATATCCATCATATGTATAATACATTGACCCAAAAAAGTAGTGAGACCTAGTGGAATCTGCAAATATGAAAAGTTTCTGTGAACTAACTTTTCTTTTTCATAAACTTTTAATTATATTTCATTAACATTTGACAACCAGAGCATGTCTTAATTTTTTTTTTCTCCATTTTGAACATTGTCTATTGTTTTATCATTTTTACAACATGGTTTGCTTGAAAGGTGCAGAATGCCATGGCGGCTCGTCGGGAAGAAAGGGAGGCAAAGCCTACTCAAAATTTAGAGGTGGTTTAGAGGTGATTAGTGTTCATATACTCTCAAGTTATTACATGTCTTCAGAATATTTATTTCTTTATTGTAATTTCACCTTGCAAACCATAAAATATTGCTGGAGTCGGATTCCACTATGTTTTACCACTGCTATTCCCCTTGAACATCTCTGTGGATAGAGACGGGAAGGTGGCTCTATTTCTCATTAGTTAAAAAAAATAAAAATAAAATAAAAATCCACAGAAGAGGCTAACCTCCCTTGGTTTATCAACCAGTCACTGGAGATGTCAGTAACGTTGTAATATGCATTAACTGCTATTTCACACCAACAATTAGATGGCCAAACACGCAGTTTTAGAACAGAATTATTAGGAAAATCGAGTGACCAATATACGAGAGAGCTAAAAAAAACAAACAAAAAAAAAAAACACATGCCTCATATACTCGCAACGCAACCAAATACAGAAGCACATTACAAATTCTTACAACACAAACAGAAACGAGCTGCAAATATGCACATCGGAAATGTTTGAGTGAACAGCAAAATCCTGATCATATGATTCTTTAGCTTTTTTGGATATTATTAGCCTAAATAAGCAGACAAAATACAAAATTACTGTGTGAAAGTTTTTTTTTTTTTCACTTTTACTGTAATAAAACCATGGTTAGTTTTCATAAGGGTTGTTGGGGTCCCCTTCAAACATTTCCATTGTGACTTTTCTGTATTTGGTCGCACTGTGCGTATTTGCAGCGTATTTCTGTATTTGATTGTGTTGTGAGTATTTGGGGCAAGTTGCATAAACTTAGCCTCTGATTTAAGACAGCGTCTTTACTTAACGACCAAATAGCAGTTAACCAAAGGGTAATAAGTCTTATATTTGGATTCAACTTAGACTAATCTATGCTTTTATGTAACTGAATTAAAAAAAAATATGACCAGTCTTAAAGAAAAAAAAAATTAGATGACTGGAAGACCTTTTATGCAACTGGACCTCGGTTGTGTGAGCATTTGCAGTGTGTTAATTTCTATATTTGATTGTGTTGTGAGTATTTGCAGCGCGGTTCTGTATTTTGAGTATTTTCAGTGTTGTCAAACTGAAGAAGATGTTTTCTTAATTTGCTGGTGCTTTCAGGCTCAGTGAACCTGAACAAACTCTTCTGCTGGCCTTGTCTTCTATTTGACGTAATCGTAATAGGTGAGTGAAATTTTAAATATATTGTCTTGTACACGTATAATGCCATGTTCGTACATAAATGTGACCAAAAGAAGGCTTTTATAAGCAGTGAAGCAATTCAAATGAATGCTGTTTGGTTTGATATTTTGTGTTATGCAAAATATTGCATTACTTAAGTCTTAAAAATAAAAATTAACTTAAGGTACCACTGTGCACCATCCAGACATTTTGAAAACCTCTTCTTTCCATGAAAAAGTAAAATCAGCATTTTGAGCTCTGTGCTTTTTTTTAACTTTCAAAGTGGTTTACTACTCAAAAATATGTAGGCCTTCAGCTGAACTCTTCGACTTCCTCAAGTGGACCTGCTTCAAGTAGATAAAATGCTTGTTTTATTAGCCAGTGCTTTAGGAACGTTAACATTCAAGACCTTCAGTTTTTCCCTGTGCTTCCCTTCCAGTGGCATTTGGATTCAAACCGTGGACGAGTAATAATCGTCTTATCTGGCACAAGTCTGAACAGATTCTGCAGGACAACAAAAAGTATGACCCATCCTATAAAACAATAACCGAGGGGCCAAAGCAGTCTTTACCTTTTCCCCTGGTATTCCTTCTGAGAGGCTGTTGTTCTACGATGTGCTGTAGCCTGATCCGAATGAGGCACTGCATCGCTCATAGCTGACAAATAGATGGCATTCCCATGCCATTTGTTTTCAACTAACTCTTGTGTGACAGATGCACCCTGAGCAAAAACGCTTGTGAGTGAATGTTAATGGAAGAGCTCTTTTTTCACCTGGCTTGTTCTTCCCACTGTGAAAGCTTGCTTTCATGTAAAGCACATCCTAATCATTCTGAAGCACTCATTCAAGGTCATCCTGAAAAAGATCTCCTCGTGGTGGAAAAAGAGAGCTGAATCTGCTGGAATGGAGAAATTTAAGAGTGCAAAGCTTTTTTGTCTTGCGGTATGACAATATGGGGTTAATGGAATAGTTCACCTCTAATAAAGGATAGGCTGTACTTTAGTGTCAACTTTAGTGGTGGGGATTCTTTCTGCAGGTTACATTAATACACCAGTAGGTGGCAGCAAGTGACCATGCTGAATGAATCACCGAATCATTAATTCATTAATACACAACTACACTGATTTGGGAACAAAACAAGTGACCATTTGAGTCATTGAATCATTCACACAAACCAATTAGTGCAAAACCAACAAACCAATTCACAAAATCTTTTACTGTGATTTGTTTAAAAACAATGATTCATTAAGGAACTCTACTGTACCACTTCTATATACTAAGAGAAAAACAAAATGTGAAAATGTTTAAATTAACAGTATTTATAGCAGCTGGTAAAAAAGTACCCGGCTGATATAGCCTACTACTACTGTCGAGATTCTTAAGTGCGTATCTGATGGCCACTTTACTATCCAATATGACAAATGTTGTATGTTCAGATTAAATTTATGCTAAACACATTCATACTATATAGAACAAACTTTTGGAAAGTAATTATTCAAAAGGGTTACCTACTCTGAAGGTATAAAACAATTTCATGTGCAATCAATGTTTTTAGTCAGTGAATCATTCACTCAGCTGATTTGTTCTAAAACACTGACTCATTCATAAAGCCATTTTTTTATTAGTGATTCATTGAATCATTTACTCAAAACCATTGATTTATTCAGGAATACCATTATTGTGTTTCACTCTGTGGCTGTGTTTTAAACTATGTTTATTGGCGTAGCAAAAAACTAAATAACTGCCATCTAAAATGTAAGTTACTCAGTATTAGCTTCCTGATAAAGAAATATCACACTCACAATACTGCTGTCATTCTGACCAAGCTCCTACACGGTTTAACATCTCTACACAACCTCTTGATTCTCAAGAAAAAGAGATAATTCAGTATTTCTTGCCCTTTTAGTTTTACTTGGTAATAAATGGGACAATGTACCATACATTATCACAACCTGCCTGTTCTCCCCATCAGAATTTATTTTGCAGTAATGGCCAGCTTACTGCACATGCTACCTTACTTAATGCAGTCAAGCCAGAGGAGAAATAGGTGGGTAATGACATAAATGAGGAATGCTTGAAAGAATTGCAGCTTGTTTGCTTTGCATTTGCTAGCAATATCCTGAGGACATCCCAGTGTGCTAAGTAAACCCCTGCGCTCTCGTACCGCTGGTTGTTTTCTTAGGCAAGAAAACAAAAGTGTTTGCCTGAGGGGGAAGCAGCTGTCACCAGGGATTCGAGCTGGCATACAGTTAGGGGAGTAATTCCCAATTCTCCTATCAATATTTTACTGTGTACAAACCAGTGAGATGGTTTTATGCATGTTTAGGGAACGTGGTCTGTAGTGGTAAATAAAATGGGTGCTGGAAATTAATATTTCAGTATGAGATACAAGTACCATATCAACAAAAATATATCCAGAGGCTTCATGATATGTTGCATCACCCTGGTTTTTTCAACTTAATGCTCGCTGATCAAATGAGACATGGTGATCATAGAAGCCTCTATATATTGCATGCATTTTTTTATAAAATAGATGCATAATGTCATTGACCCATGTATGTACACAAGTATATATTTTAAACTAGTGAAAAGTACTGCACATAGGCTTTTATGTTATTCTTGAGCTCTGTACTGAACAAAAGTTAGACAGTTTGGATACAAATAAGTTTAATAAGGTTTCAAAACACGACAGGTAAGAAAAGCTAGATTAAATATTTAAACTCAAGCTTTTCTTTTGATATCAGAGGGAGGTTAAGCAGCAAAAGATCTAGCAGCTCTAATGAAACTGCCTGACAGCAGGTGGACCTAAAAAAGTAGTGTGCAGGCTGTGTCTATTTTTATCCTAGATCATCAATAACCCTCATTACGCAACATGATACCGTCTTGTTTTCTTGTCACATAAACAGATGTGTTGAAATCAAAGAGCTATGAGTCATTCTGTCTTACCAGGGATCCCTAGGAAGTTGCTTTATAGTGAAAACAAACAGGGTTTAAATAATCTATATCATTTGAGAAAATCACCTGTGTTGTTCACTCGAAACGTGACTCTCGTCTCAGTTTCAGGATCAGGTCCACTGTTCCCTCCGAGTAATTTTGTTTGTAATGCAGCCCAGCAAATGTGCTGTGACAGATGGGACATAAAACCCTAAATCCTCTATGTTAAAAAAAGAAGAGAAAAGATGATAAACAGTATGAATTTCACATTTTAGCTTTAGGAGAACAAACACTATTTCTGGATCATCTAAATGAACTATCAATCTGTCAGAGAGCATGACTTCTAATTGGGCTTTGAGTGGAAATGTTCTACCCAGTTTTGAAACTAAATTGAGGAAACGTGAAAATCTGTCTGATGATGTGACAGCCCAAGCTTTCTATGGATATCTTCCAAAGTGCTTCTAATGAAGTACATACTTTCAAGCCCGTCAATCATAACTGACAAGACATTAGTCATAAATCAAGTAAGCAGATGATACTGTAGTAATTGCTAAGCAGTCAATGAATGTGGCCTTCAGTGTCAAAGTAACATGTTTTTGCCTTGTGACCAAATCACGACAAGCCCTTGATTTTGAGTCTGGCTGTGCAGTGCCCCGCTGGGTGCTTTTAAAGTCATGCCTTTCACAGAGAGCACAACGGGGTTTTGATCAGACAACAGCCCCTCATGTTAAACATGCCCTTCCCGGTTTAAAGCGCTGTCATCTCTTTTAAAGAACACTTTCATGATGCTATGGCAGCCATTTCATTAAGGGCATCATTCCCGTTTAAAGCAGCCAATGGAATAATCAGTACATTCTGGAGAAACAGGCCTCTGATAGTTCTCCAGAACTAGGATAAGGCTCAAATAAGGAGCAAAGAGGTTATTTTAGCATTGAATTTCCAAGGGTAATTGGTGTAAGCTATGCAAGTTTATACTTACTGTATGTTGCCCTGTAGGTAAGGGGAAAGAGAGACAACTAATACAACAAAAATATATTCATGAATGTCAACTGAAATTATAAAACAGGGTCAGTTGTAATGGTAAGCTATGTAAGTTAAGGGGTAAATCATTGGGAATATTTAAATTATTTATATTTCAGCTAAAAATATGAACATAAATTAGTTGTTTATACAAGTAACTATTTAATAATACTTTATTTTATTTGTAATTTTTTGGATGTATATTATTCATATTGTATACATCCATAAATCAACTGTCATATTTAGACTGTGCAGTGAAGACATTTTTGATGTTTTATTTCATTTTTTATAGAAGCAAAAAAAAATACATTATTGATAGAAAATC
>JAPMOO011904792.1:0-11237 GCA_029874815.1 Luciobarbus comizo
CTTTAAAAGCAAGGAGATAGAAATCACTAGGAGGTAGACGGCAAGACTGCTGTCCTCAAAAACAGGCCATGCTCAAAGTTTGTGAACACTGGGGTGCCATGGTGACTAAGCAGGCGAGATTAGTGTTCATAGTGGCACTTTGAACCCTTAAACAGTTTGAGGATAACGCTAACAGAGAGAACAAGAGGGGTTAAAATTTTGTGTATGTGAAACCAACACACAAACAGCCCAGGAAGCCTGTTGTTTTGACATAAGTTATCCTCACATGGTTGGTATGTATGTCTGAGGTATTCACCAGCAGGCAAACGCTCGGAGGCATTCAAAAAGTTGTAAATTAAAGCATCTCTTTCTTCTGTGCTTCGCCAGATAATCACAACAAACAAGTTTCAGTCTGTCAGGGAAGAATTAAAAGCATATTTAATTAAGAGGGTTGTTAGCAAATTTCATCAGCAGGTTTTAGAAACTTTAACAGATAGTTTGCCCAGAAATGATTCTATGATTCTAAATGATTCCAATTATAACAGTTTTAAGTGTCTAGACACCTAAAATATAGCAGCTTTAAGTATTTAGACACTTAGAACATACTTAAAATAAATGATTTTCAATTCATTAGATAGACAATTTTGATTCAATTTTTTTATAAACAAGTAGCATTTTGTCAACAAACCATAATAGCCCACAGATAGGGTGTAAGAAGATAGCTGGAAGATTCACACATTTGTGTGTTTGTGAAAAAGAGCATTGTGCAACTCTGAGCTGTGCTATTGTTTTCGTAACTTTTATGGGATACGGTCCAAAAAAAAAAAAAAAGCAAATCTGAAAGGGACCAGTTGTTTCCAGGAGGTGGGCCTGATGGCGTACATTACTACTTGCGTCACCAAAGGCAGCTTGAAGGAAAACATCCATTCATCAGAGCAAACAGGAAGCAAAATGGAGCTGACAGGAAGTCAGTTTGTGTAGCTGGCTACAGGGGGAGAGAGCTCCACAATGCAAGAGGAATTGGTCTAAGACTCTTGGGAGAATGAGAAGAACAGCTGGCTGGGATGAGGCCCTGCACCTGAGCTACAGTTTGAGGCCAAATGAGAGCCCAAATTACAGTGAACAACAAAGAATAGCACTTTTTTGTCAGCTGTGGTATGTAGCCTTGGGTCCCCATTTTGGTGCATCCATCATTTTAACATATCAGCGGTATAGACACTATAACGCGACAGCCCTAGCATTAAGGTAGTCACATTTCATAGTCCTCTAGCAATTTTCGCTTGCAAAATCAAGTCATTTCAACAGGAATCCATGTGAAAAGGAATTTCATATGAGGGCGAAAGATTTCCCAATGCAGATTTTGCACTGGGTTCAGGTTGGTCACATGGATTCGCCACTGGCGTATGTTTTTGATTCACAAAAAGAAACTGGTTCATAAGAGTCATTTGTTCTTGATTCAGCCTACAAAAGGTCATTTTGTAAACATTTTGTTTTTAAATACAGTCTATGCTTCATGAGGAGCTGCACTATTGAGAGTACACAAAGGACCTTTTTGTCTGTAAAACTTAACTGAAAAAATTAACATGAAAAATTTCATGTCATGGGGTTTTTAAATACTTAAAGAGACATAATGACTATACATCAGTCTGATGATGACACAAAATCAGGAAAAAGAAAGCTGAAGGAAGAGGAGGAAAATTACTTTGGTCAGAAAGTTTCAAATTAATGAATCCAATGACTGAACTAGGGCTGAGCAATTGCATTTGCGATAATATCGCGATATGAAAAAACACGATTTTTCAACCGCAGAGGCTGCGATTACACTCTGTCACATGACACGTCAAGATTGATCGGTGTATGACATCAAAGTACGGCGAGAGAAAGCATAAGGAGACGTCCGCTCTCTTATAGCTCTCGCAGTATTTGACGACACACAGCAATCGGTCTAGCTGCGCTGCTTCAAGTCGAACTCATTCAAGTCGAGACTCTAAGCAGTCTTCAGAGGAAGCATCAAGTTGGCACGCTATGTTGCCAAGTCCGCAGTTTGCGGTCTTACATATCATGCAGAACTGATGCGCTACATGTAAATTATATCCTTTGTTGTATTTTCCTGTTAAAATAACAGAGTTCATTTGGAATTCTTCAGCTTTTAAGAACTGCCGGGTTTTCCAGTAGTGGGCGGGACTAATGCGCAAGCGGCAATCTCATCAAGTAACGTGCCCAACACTGCATACTATACAATGATTTATTACTTGTCTTTGTTGAATAATACAGAATATAAAAAGCTTTAAAAAATACTTGCATATTAAATCGCAATTGCAATATTGGTAATAAAAAAAAAAAAACGCAATTAGATTATTTTCCAAAATCGTTCAGCCCTAGACTGAACGATACTTCTAGAGCATTATTGGATTGAGGGAGAGATTTGTGTATGATGAGTTTCTTTGTGAGAACCATTCAAAAGATCCTGTGCCGTATGTAGAGAGATGGAGGAAGGGGAAGAAGTGAGAAAGGCACATGAATGACACCATACTGACACACCAGCACTGACTACACCAATGAACATCAGAATGAATAGATAAAAAGGGACATGCTCCCATTAGAGAGCAGCTGTCAGGACAAAAACATCTCCTTGGTGGAACAAAAGAAGGAGGAAGTGTGTGATGTGATGTGGTGTGTGTGTGTGTGTGAAAAATAAACTCACTGACAGAACATTATCATAGCCTTCATTCTCCCCAATTTCCATTATCAAACCCGTTACTGTGGAAACCACGTTGTATGTGAACAGTGAGGGACATGAGATTGAAAATCAAAACCTCTTGCTGAACTCCCTCGATTAATCATTAAAACATTTAAAGGAGATAATTACTTAACGATGGCGACCCATATTTCTCCTCCCCAGCTAGCCTATTTCAGTGCGAATCAGGAAACACACCGTGGGTTTTCCTTGAGAAGAGACTGTTGGTAAAAGGCTCCGTCTACACAGCTGAGGTTACTCCAAAAGAGCCAATGGGGTGGAAATCTGTTGTCACCTACACATCTGTACAAAACAAGGTAGTTCACAAACTGTCTCTTGAAGGAATACTGGAAAAATAGACGACGGTGGAAACAAAGGAAGGCACACAGACCAGGTACATAGTAAATCCACAAGTATATTGTAGTTTACAGCTGGCATTTGATACATCTTTGGAGGTTTTGGTATAGCTAGAACTACTATTATTATTCCTCATGCTTATTGTTAGATTTTTTTTTAATCAGACTTTTTCTAAAATAAAACAGTACACTACACTACAGTACACTAAATATCTACAGCCATTTCTATAGACCAATATCACAAAGAGAGTCTGGATCTTGTCATGGACCAGAAAACAACCATCTAGCAACTATCCAGAATGCCCATACAACCATAGAAACACCCCAGGACAGGACTGTCCAAGCCTGTTCCTGGAGGGACATTGTGCTGCTGAGTTTATGGTACCTTTAAGTAACATAAGAAAGATCATATTTATGAGTTAAACACACATGAATGTCACTACAAAGTCGTAGTAATGAGTGGGAAATTCAGGACTTTCTTCAAGCTCAGAGTTTCTGAGTTGAAAGCGTGTCAATAAGAAAACACAGAGAAGGCAATGGATTCAGAGTCTGTCTTGACAGTAAATTCATGTTTTTTTTGTTTTTTACAATGAAGCTATTTCCATCTACAAAATACAATAGTATTAGTACCTAAAGAGTTAAATGAGTTAAAAATGTATTGCTTATAGAGTTAAAAATACTGCTGTATTTATAATAGAAAAGCTTCATTCCTAGCTTGTTCTGATAAAGTAATTTGAATGTACCTAAAGTCATAACTACCACTTCACAGCTCGTGAATACAAACTTTCTAGGAAGACTTGAACAAATCCTTATCTCCAATTCTAATTAAACCCATCTGAACCTGCTATCACGGTCAGGATTACTAAAAACTTCCAGGCAAGTGTGTTGGAGCAGTTTCCCTCCAGGAGCAGAATTGGACTTGTAAGAGTGTTTTTGCCTGCCTAAAAACACTTGTAAGATCTTAACTTCTGAGTTAATGAGTCGAAAACTAAATCAGTTCAGTTTGGTATTTACATATTTTAGTGACCATCATTTTAAGCTGCCAGGTTGCATAGCACCTAAGGAGATCAGTTTACCATTTGATGGCACAGGTTCAGGGCATTCCACCAAAGCTCCAATGAAAACATCTGGGGGATGGAGAGTGGTTCTTCTCGCCCAGTAAGATTTGTCAGGCATGGACCAAAGGAGAGTACGCCCAGCAGGGTGAAATTCCTCGCATAAAGCCCAGCTCTGTACTGGAACTGTACTGGAGGGGAAGAGATGTTACTTCAGGCTTCTATACGGCCTGCCTCACTAGGTCATGTTGTGCTACATGAAGAGAGAGGACGTGAGTGTGTGAAACAGGCAAAGAATGATGGCCAAAAAAGACTACACTAGCACTCTTCAACACTAGCAGATTCCATTTCCTAGTCTAGTTTTGTTTGCTAAGGCCTCAGGCCAGACTTGCCCTGGGCATGAGTAGAAGGGAAATTCTTTGGCTGTTAGAAAAACAGGAGTCAACCGCTACTCCACTCTACAAGCCAGTGACGATGCCTGCCACAAACTTTACTTTCTCAAGGTTGAAATTCCTTCAGTGTCACTGTCCTCAATCATGCAACATCGGCTTTTATGATCTAATGCCAGGGACTGTAGCCGGACTACTCCAATTAGCGATTGGCACATGGTTCGGTTAACACTTTCAGCAGTCCATTTACAAACAGTGACTGTTGAAGAGCAAATCATTGAGAAGTCATCGGGTTCATTTAACAGCTGATGTGCTCGACTGGCTCAACAAGACTGCTTTCAAAGTTAAATCCTATTTGACCAGAATGGAGGTTTACGGTCAATTTGAATACATTTTTACATTTTACATACATTTACAATTTGATGCTTAAGAATTATTTCCTATTATGGTTAATGTTTAAAACAGTTGTGCTGCTTAAACTTTTTGTAGAAACTGCAATTTTTTTATTCAATTCCCAAGAACCACATTTTCTTACATGAATTCTCATTAAATTTATTTTGCTATCTGTGACATCGCTGGAAGAGAAGCACAGCCAATTAGCTCAGCAGATGATGGGTTGCTTAACAGACAGTGAATGAGAGGGGGAACATGCTTCAGGAGCTGTTGTACTTTTCTCTCATATTTGGAAACATATAACATTTCTTTCCCTCCTGCTGTTTCACCAGAATATATTCTTGCAAAACAGAAAAACTGAATGTTTCACTGTAGTCCGTAAACTACACTGAATGGAAATAATTTCCCATTTAGTGGTAAAGAAGGAAAACTCTGAGATGATTCTCTTGTAACCTGAGACCAAGACCAACAGCAAAGCATAAACAAAACAAAACAAAAAACACAGAAAGACACCTGATCTTTAACTTCAACCAGTAAAACACGTGGTTTTAGAGCCCTGGCCACAAATTCTGACTCATTTGTTGCCCTTGTACAATAAGAAACCTTAAAGGGTTAGTTCGCCCAAAAATGAAAACACTGTCATCAATTAATCACCCTTATGCCATTCCAAATCTCATTCAAAATATCCTCTTTTGTGTTTCAGAGAATAAATAATATGTTTGCCAGGATTTTCATTTTTTGATTAAATACTCCTTTAAATCACTGCTACAAGATATTATTTTTACAGATTACCTGTGCTGTCAGAGAAAATGGTTAGTTCTTGTGACATATCTTATTTTCAGTATAGCTGGAAAACCTGGTGGTCATATCAAAGTCTCTAGTTAACTGGTTAACCAGGTCTTTTCTCCATTTCCAGTCTCCTTCATTCTACCTTTAAAACACTAGTGTGTTTTTTTCCTCATTTAGACCACTTAAGGTTGAGGTCACGTGAGGCATCTTCAATCAAATTATTAAAGCAATGGTTCTCAAACCTGTCCAGGAGTACCCCCAGTCCTGCACATTTTGTATGTCTCCCTCATCTAATACACCTGATTCAACTCATCAGCTCATTAGAGGAGACTGCAAGACCTGAAGTGGGTGTGTCAGATATAGGGAGACCGACAAAATGTGCAATGATGGGGATACTTCATGGAGAGGTTTGAGAGCCACTGTATTAAAGGAAACCCCCCATGACCTTCCATTTCCCCTTGCCATGACAATAAACGTTCCCAATACCAGCTCTGCCCCTTATTTCAGACAGCCAACCAATGAGAACACAGACTTTTCCTGTTACTGAGACAGCGGTTATGTTCGGATTGGAATACTAGCGTACTGCTTACTACATACAAGTGCTTACTACAATCTGATTTCCTGAAAGGATGTTTACATAGCTAAAAATAGAATGGTTTTATATGGCATGTAGTTAGGTGCAACTATGGAATAAAAAAAATAAAAAATAAACACTGCTATAAATATACAGTATGAGTAGTATGGTAGTTTGCCAATCCGGTCACAGCCAGCAGACTGTTTCGTACTGCATGCATACAGAATTGCTCTTAAAGAGCAAACATGATGTAGCTGATCTGCTTTTGGCTGTAATGAGTTGACCTTCTGTCCGTTTTCAGGGCTTGTTTCACTGGTGCCATTTCCTTACCTCACCCAGCCTCACCAACCCTCCCCAGACCCAATGCCATGAGCGGACACGGCCATCTGTGCTGCAGTCTGGTCCCCTGCTCCTCTCTCCAGTGTGCCATGTCCAGCATCGCTCCTTCTACACGTGGTAAAACCAACCAGCCATCTGGCAAGACAGACACCATGGCCAGGAATTACGGGACGGCATACTGAGGCTCCCTCAAACTAATTTACCATGGCCAGGTTAGCACGGAAAAGGTACAGCAAGATCTAATAATAAACTAATTAAAAGCCCTACAGAGTTTCAGATTGTCCAGAAGGGATTATTTGCAAAGGCAAGCAGTAATATTACAAGCGGGGGGTTGCTCATATAGAGAGCTAAGGCTTTTTCACAATGTGAATATGAATGTCTATAAACTGATCAAATGAATGATTAAATCATATGGTTTGTTAAGAAGAGAGAGGGAAGAACAAATATGATGAGTATAATTGCCATAAAAGTCAGCATCTTCTGCATGTGCAAATGCCACTTTCATCAGAAAATATAAAAATCCAGTTGAACTTTATACTGTATTGGCTGGGGGAAAAAAACAAATCCTCAGCCAATCTTTGTCTACAATGACAGCTGCTTGACGAGTTAAAATTTCCCATACGGTGATTATCTGAGAGAAAACCTGTTTCACTGCAAGACTGATGGACAGATTATTCTATTGAACCCCTCAGCGATACAGGCAACACTATCAAATACTCTGGTGAGACGGGGAGAAAGACGCTAACAGCATGAAGTAGAGCCCCTGATCTGGAGGAAAAACACAAGGTTTTTACACAAATCTCTCTGAGCACTGGGCAGCCACACAGTTTTCACTCCCACATTCAGACAACCTAGTACAAATACTTCTCACACACACACACACACACACACACACACACACACACACACACACACACGCAAAACTCCACCATAAGGCTTGATGAACTTAGACACCATCACAGTCTGTGTTTACAAATGGCCAACACATAATAATCAGCTTTGCTGCCAGTCCAGGGATTTTGGAGGGGGAGTATTAATCCAGCAAGCTTTGACAGGAAGTTTTTGATGCTAAAATAACAGATGAAATTAGCTTTTTCTAAGTGTAACTCTTCTCGTAATCCGAAGCAAATTTTCAGTCTGAATTGAGAACTTCATGGATATTTTTCACAAAGAAATGGCTTTGCACTTGTGATGTGCAGCAAACATAAATAAATAAATAAAGCAAAGCTTTATGCTTGACTTAGACAAACAGTGGGTGGCACATCCACAATAAATAATAAATACGCAAGGCTGAGGATTTTCAGGGTGCACTGTCATTTACACAGAGAACTGGGCCAGCAAACAAATCTGTTGGAGGCACAATTTAACACACTCGTCAGCTGATATTCAATCAAAGATGATTTTTATCACTTAAGAACCCTAAACAATTTTTAGATTGCATATAGGGATGCACAATATAGACAACATATATAAGTGTAGTGTGGAGGTGTTCACATATTTTGAGGTCACATCCCCTTCTGTGGTCTGAACACACCTGTAGGTGACTAGTCAGGTTGATGCTTTTGTTGTTCTTCTCAATTCCGCTACAAGGGAGAAGAATGGACAGAAAGATAACAAGAAAAGAGGGCAAATGATTGATATGGACACGTCCTGCTCTTTCAGTAGACAACCGACCTCATTAAGCTCTCTGTGCGTGTCACTTCCTGTGGAGTACCTGAAGAATATATCCGGCATATGCCTGCATCATTCTGACTAAAATAAAGAGAGAGAATATCACTAAACTAACCAATTATAAAGTCACAGCACCAGTCACCCGCTTTGAAATATTACTAGTGCTAAAAATAAGCACATTTTAAAGGCCCATTTACAGCAAGAAAACTAACTATAAGGATAACTGGAATGATAAATTAGCATTCACACCAACATATTATAAAGTTATGTTTATTATAAGCATTTTGTCTACTGCTTTAAAGGGATAGTTCACCCAAAAATGAAAATTCTGTCATTAATTACTCACCTTCATGTCGTTCCAAACCCATAAGACCTTCATTCATCTTCGGAACACAAATTAATATAGTTTGGATGAAACCCGAGAGCTTTCTGACCCTGCATAGACAGCAATGCAACTACTATGTTCAAGCCCCAGAAAGGTAGTAAGGACATTGTTAAAATAGTCCATGTGACATCAGTGGATCAACCGTAGTTTGAGAATACTTTGAGCTACGAGAATACTTTCTGTGCACAAAGAAAACAAAAATAACGACTTTATTCAACAATTCTTCTCCTCAGCGTCATCAGCCATTCATGAGAGTACCATGACGCAGAAAGCTCTCAGATTTCATCAAAAAATCTTTATTTGTGTTCCAAAGATAAATGAAGTGGAACGACATGAGGGTAAGGAATTCATGACAGAATTTTCATTTTTGGGTGAACTATACCTTTAAATGCTGGAGCTCTTTAAAGCAGGATGGATTCTGATTGGTTGTCAATGTTTTTAAAAAAAATTTCAAAAAATTTCTGATTCAAACAATATTGTTCCTCTGTCACACTATCATTATAGTGTGGACTTACCTATTCGCCAAAACTTTATAGTTATTGTTATCGTCTTTGGTGCGAATGTGCCTTAAGGCTGGTTAAAACAACACGTTCTCGCCGATATCAAAAGGCCAATATTTATTTTCATGTTATGGCTGATAACTGATAAATTGCTGATATTAAAATAGTAGATTTTGTCTTAAAAAAATAAAATATTAAAATATATCATTTTTGTGTGCTACAAGTGAATTTAGAATTAATTTACCTTCCTACCCACTTATCTATCTATAAATAATTGCCAATAACTAACATGGTATACTTATATTTTATAGTTATGTATTCAAGAATGGCATGTACTGACATTCTACAATTCCACATTTGCATGCAGCAGATCTTCATCTTATCCAGTCCTATGACTGAGCAAGAAGAACGAGACAGTAAAAGAAAGAGAATGATACAGATCGGCGAGAACGGATAAATAAACGAGCGTGGAGCCAGAGAGCAGGGGCACGAAGGGAGCTTATCAGAATGTCACATTCCCATGCTGGAGATAACAGTTGGCATTGGAGCCATAATGCCAGTGTGAGGTGGGACAGTGATACCATCACCTGCATTCCAATCATAAAGATCTACAGTCTCATAACAACATCATCAACACAGAAAGTGAAGGAGAAAGAGAAAGAGAAAGTGAGAGAATTTTTTTTCCTAGACAGATATATATATATATATAGGCAAACTAACAGTAATAATATTCCACAAAAATAAGTCTGAAGAAATATCTACCATACCTTCATCTGCCTCAAACAAAGGCAAACGGCATTGCGAGGCTAAACCGGCGTGCAACCATTTCACATGCACAGGCATCTTTCTCCATTCCTTACATTCCACAAATCTCCTTTCAGATGTCTTTATTGATTAAAGATAAAATAACCACAGGGCTTTCATAGAGAAATGCATCTTAAAACTCTAAGGAAATGCTTTAAAGTCTCTTTGAACAGGCCAACAATGTCTCTAATATGCATCAATTAATGATCAAAAAGAACATTACAGAGCTTGATCTGTTTAATTCTGCTGTACTGTCGGCGCCAGCGGACGAAACTGACATCATATCTCTCCTCCACATGTTGTTTTCAAAATAAAACTTGAGCAAATGAACAAAACAGGGATTCTGGCTGGTGACCACCTGCAGTCAGACTGAGCCGATGTCCTCACAGCTCCGGGATGATGTTTACAGGCAAGTGAGTTAAGCTGACAGGCGGATCACCCCCTCCTCCCTCTGAGGAGACTATAGCACTGGCTGCTTAAAAAGCAGAAATGAGATTAGCAGGGCGCAGTACGGCCTGGTGCCCATTGTCTGCCCATTGTATGCCTGCATTATCGCACCCACTCAGGGTCCTGATGGGCCCACGGTTAGCCATCGTTCTGCTGACGTATGCTGGGCCTTTGTGTGCCAGGTACGAGTCCCGCGATGGTGTGTCTCTTTCTCGTGATGAGCTAACAGGGTCAAACAAACACAAATGAAGACATAATATATGCTTCTATTGTTTTTATATAAAGCCAAATATAACTACTCCAGAAATACACTAACTTAAACTCAATAAAAAACACCACTAATTTTGAGGACGTCCTCAAATGGATGTTTTTTTTTTGTTTTTTTTTCCAGATCTATTTATCTTCCCCAAAGTATAGCTTGTCGAAGGAGAAATATAACAATATAATATTATAACAAATATATTATGTTTATAATATGGATGGGGATATTGGCATTTGGGGGATATGATAAGCAAACAATTATTTTCATGTTATGGCCAGTAACTGCCTGATATCAGTAACTATAAATAAAAAGGGATAGAACAAGGGATAGAACTGACAAAACGACAGAACGATAAAACAATAGAATGAAAAATAGATAGAACACTAGAATGAATGATAGATAGAACAATAGAATGAAAGATAGATAGAACAATAGAATGACAGAATGATAGATAGACAGACAGACAGACCATTACATGATCTGAGATGACCGAACACCTAAGATGGAGGATCAGCGCCGGGAGATGACGTATGTGGCCCTGATCGTAGGCGGAGGCC
>JAPMOO011905598.1:0-11227 GCA_029874815.1 Luciobarbus comizo
TAAAACTATTTCCACATGGGCACACATTGCGGGTGATAAGCTCCCCGTGCTGATTTGCATGGTATCATGTGTCGATGATAGCCAGAGATACGCATAAAAAAATGGGCAATATTAAGAGGATTTAGCATTTCCAATTAATCTCCAGTTACATTCTTCTTATTATTAGGCCTATTATTATTATTAGATTACTTTTATTATTAAATTAAAATAATTATTATTATTCAATTAAAATATTTATTGCCCCGCAATAATTTCATAGCTCATCACTGCATGATGAAAATGTTTTTAAGGTCTATTAATTTATACAATGAATTATAGGCCTATAATTAAAATGATTGACACTGCAGTCATCAATGACAATTCAGAGCAGCTTTATTTCAGGCATTGATTTTCAAAAACAACCTGTTTAACACGAAATAACATGGTTTCTTCCCATGTTTTTCATTATACGAGCCACAGGAGAAATATTAAGGGAATAATTTAAGACAGTTATATACTGTTATCAGCATATGTTAGAGTAGATTCGTCTCTCGTCTTTTTCAGAGAGAATATGAGCCATTGATGCAGTGTTAGCCGTCAGTTTTTTTGTTTTTTTTAACTTTCACTTTCTATGTAGTGAATTGACGTTCACCATCTTGCGCAAAGTTTGTGCACTGATTGCTTGAGTTGCTTCACCCCTCCCCCTAATATCAATTGTTTATAGGCCACATATTAAGCACTTTTTTTTTGACTGACTTGCTTAGCCCCGTCTAGCCCCGCCCTAGCGCCACCACTGACAAAAGCTCAGAATAAAATAGTTATTGACTTGACTTAGCAGCTTTTCAAATTTTTAAAATGCAATGAAACAAAAGTAGAGTTAACAGAACTCCCTTGTGCTAGCGATGTTTTCTCCAGCTCTGTTATCACACTCACCCCAGACTCACTGGAGGCCTGAGCATTTCACACATCCTCTCAACAATGCTTTAAGGTACCTAAAAACACTTTCCACAAGCCTACTAGGAATCTGTTTTGTCTGCTCTGCTCTGACCTTTTGATAGATGTCTGAAGAAAGTAGCCATTTATACACTGTGATTGTGATGAGCTTTCAATTAATGTTTATTAAAAACATTTTGGTTTGCAGACTATGTAATGCTTTGCATTGCATTAAGTGAATGTATGTTTGGTGAATTTGTACATTCCCTGTTTGATATTTCTGCTATTTTCCTCTGAACATGAACTAAATACAAGTACAGTATATAGGTTATAGTGTATCAAAGTTGTATACAGTAGCCCTCCAAAATATGAATGCATTGGAAAATACTAAACCAAGTTGCATCTCCCATCAAATGCTGCTAGACATTTTCTCAGAGCTAATTTCACTTTTAAAGCAAATTTCTTTTTGAAAATTTATATATTTATTGTAATTAACACAATAAATTAATTTTGGATTAATTTTAAGGGCCACTGCACTGTGTAGTTAAAAAAAATTACAAATCAATATGCCATCAGTAAGAGTTGTATTACATACTGTAGCCTATTTATTTGTATATATTCATATTTACTGAACATCTTTGCATAACCGTTTGTATAACAGTTTTCTACATGGGATGAAATTCAGTTTCTCGTCCCTTTTCATTGTATTAGATGTGCAGGCCGCTGCAGAGTTATAATCAAATTCATTTTGCAATTCTGAGATTTTTTTATACAGCAGAAAAAGGCGAGCAGAGTCAAAATAATACGATTCAGATCTGAAAGTGTGAATGATGAAACAAAAACAAGCATTGAATCTAAAGCCCAACATTATTCCACATGTTTCACTTATAAACCCAGTACAAGCACAAACATGCTTTGACTTCAGACTGCACGTATTCTGAAGCCTGGCTTTTCATCATCAAAAGTGAGAAAAGAAAGATAAAAAAAAAAAAAAAAGAGCTATCATGCATGACAAAGAGAATGGAATGTGTTGCCTTTATCCATCAGCAGTCATTAAATCATCTCTTAGGGCTACAAAGCCATAATCATATTCTCACCAATCTAATATTTATTGCTTCGTGCTGAGGTGCAAATATTGATCCATCGGCTGATAGGCACCCCTCTCCCTCTCTCTTTGTTTAATATTTCACAGGGTTGTGAACGGGAGCAGATTTATCCATGACTGTGGTATTTAAAATAGAGCAATGAGCTGCAGGTTCATTTTCATGCTATAATAAAGTGGAGGGAGCGGGAGAGAAAAGCTACTAATCACATCCTCAAGACAACAACACAAGTCAGCAGAACAGCTTTCGAGAAAGAAGGACAGGGTGTGAAGAAAGGATGGAGAGAACATGAAAAGAGATGTATTATTTCATTATACAATAGGACTCTAATATTTCCATGGCAGTGCTCTGTATTAGTCCACCGGTGCTACTATCATATCTCCATCTTGCGACTCAATTATCAATGGTAGCAAATATGTTTTAGAAAGACTTTGATTATTATTATTATGGCAAAGAATTCAAAAGAAAATACAAAAACAGAACCAGTATCTTTAAAAGTAAGAAGTACAAATAAATAAAGTTTTTGATAAAAATATATAAAATAGGTCAATAATAAATAACTATATGTATAAAAAGTATTTTATATTGTGCGTGTGTGTGTGTGTGTGTGTTAGTAATAATAACACATAATACATAATAATAATAATACATATCCCCACAGATGTGGGGGTACATCCAAGGTTGTTACAAGGACTTTTATACTGCAATATCGTCAAAATTCATTTAAAACATCTTTCAAATCTTTATTTTAAGTCCCAGACCAACAAGAGGGGAGCATTTTCCATTCACAAACTTTTTCATTATCTTGTACAGACCCTTTTGTTTTGTTTTGTTTTTTTGCGTCTTTTACTATATTTTTTATGTTCACATTTACTTATTTAGTGGGTAGCCATCACTGACTGTCAATACAAATAAAGGTGAAAAACAGTCAGGCTGGTATCCCAAATGGTTCAGTTGATAAACTGCTTTTAAAATATTGAAATGTGTTGTGTAGATGAGCAGTGTCTCGTTTGCACTGTTGTATTCAGTATATGAGATTGACTCGTGTTTTCTCTGCAACCTCCTGTCAATTTTAGCTACTCTGTAATGAATGACGCGAATGACCACTAACAACCTCTTCCACATGAGTCTTAATAAATGTACCTGCTTTTGCTGTGATGAAACATTACTGATGTAAAATAAAAGATGAGGGTGATTAATGCAGGACCCCTGAGATGGATAAAACACTCACCTAAAGTGGTTTGCAAATCTCTCTGCGAATGAATAGAAAGATGTATGACACAACAGATGGGGAAAATAAACCCTAGAAATCTTGTTTACGAGACAGTATGATGATTTTGTTTACTTTTATGGTCAAATGTAAAATTAAATTGTTGCTAGAGATGAAGTCACCACTGAAGTTGACTAAACCGCATTAATCCACTACACATCTCTCTCTTTCTCTCTTGCTGACACATTCATCAAGTAGCCTAATAGAAGATAAGCTGGAATTATTATTTTGATATTCGGTTCACTGTGTCTGTCTTTTCCATCTTTCTTATTTTCTTTCCTATATATCTTTTTAATGAGATAACTTGATGCTACACCACTAATCTGGAATTGCATAGGCCTACAACTTTTTCAATTATCTAAGGCTTCAAACACAGCACTCATGGTTGTAAAGCTCTAATGCGTATTGTTTTATGGCTAGACAAGATATATTACCAAAGTTTATTGTTTAATGAGTTTGTTTTACAAATTAAAAAATATAATGGAAGCATAATGTTTAATCAGTATGGTTTAATCAGCTCAGTCAAAGTGCCTTAAGCAACAGAACGAAAATTACATGTGAGATCTCTGTAAAATGGCATTTGTTTCTTCTTTTTGAGATTAAGTGGAGTGAAAATCTGGAGTTTTTAATGCAAATTTAAAATACTTTTCATGTCTATAGGCCAACAAATTTTAGTCTTATGCATTTATTTTATAATATATTTTTGTAACCCTATTTTTCCAGCAGAGCACAATTAGCTATATAAAAGTGCTAATATTTTTCTAATTTTTTTCAGTCTTGTTTCTCAGCGCACACATATTCTTCTTAAAGGCAAGAAGTTGCACCCTTTACACTGTCAGTTTTGTGCTAATAAAAGTTAAGCTGACAATGTAACGTGCTAGTTGCTCATTACAGGAACATTAGCATAACAGCTAGCAGATACTGCTGCTTTATCTGTATGGTTTCACATAGACTGATTTTAATGACTTCTTTATCTCCACTACCTTGCCTGTGGTTTTTTCTCCATTGTAGACTTTATTAATTTTACAAAATACATTTAATTCCCCCTGAATTTGAGATAAAAAGCTTTACTTTGTCAACACTTGGCCTGGGGGCTATCAAGTAACTTTTTCAAAAATGTTATTTCAGGTAATAACAAGATTATATAATTTTTCATTTTTGAATAGCCAACTAGACTGGGGAGTTCCAGACCCAGACCCATGATGAAAGTTGCATTTATCTGTATGACAGGTTGCAAAAACAGTAAGTAAAATGGGCAAGCATTCCAGAGCATCTAAGTGAACTGCTTCTTCATGAAATATGCTCATTTACTGGTATGAATTTAACAGACACTTTTATATAAACTGACTTACAGTGCATTCAAGGTTTACATTTTGCCAGTATGTGTGTTATGTGTTCACTTATTTTTCAGTAATGAGCTTCTGTATCATGTTCTATTGAATGTATATCTTGAATTCACTGAAAATTGCTTTGAATAAAAGTGTATGCTAAATACATTTAAATGCATTTTAAATGTTCGTGATTGTAACTGTCTAAAAGTACCAGTGCCACCAGGTCGCCATTCTCTCAAATCTAGCACGCAGTGCTGATAAATGCTTCAAATAAAGCGTAACGGACATTAAGCTGGTATGAAGCCTCAATTCATGATCTGAGTGGAGGAGTGATTGAGGAAGTCTTTGAAAACTAAAATTGTTCTCCGATACAGCACTATTGCAATACTTTTATAGTGAGCTTGATAAAAAGAGAACTGTTATGTATTCTCAAGGTAAGATCACTATTCAGCAATAACTTGTTTTATTTATGTCCAACTGATGATACATAAATACAAGGGACTATTTTGTCATTATAGTGACTCGGAATAATGCAATGCTTGAGCAGATTTCATTTTCTAATGCTATGAATGAGAACGAATTAGTAATTAAGATACAGAGCAATTTACATTTGCATTAACTGAACTGCAATGCCTCAATGAAGTCACATGAATGTTTCTGGATGCTTCAGTACAAGAGAACTCAGAACAGACAAGCAAGAAGAGATCTCAGATCTTGAAAATGCTGCATGTAAACAGTCTCTGCTAAGCAGACATCTTGCTACAGGGCGAAAGAACCACAGGGACCTTGATGAATAAAAAAACAAGACATCCAATAACGACTTCCCATAAATAATGAACTATTTCATGGTGGAGTGTGGTGTGTGTGAGTTTGTGTCTTGTGTTAGTTAGTGAATCTTTACAGAGAACAAGGTCATGGTAGCCAGAGCTCCAGAGTTCAGATTGGAACTGGATTCAAGTTGGTATTAGCAGGGCCATATTAACCATTGGGCTAGGTGGGGCTTAAGCCCCGGGGCCCATGATTGGCTGTGGGGTAGATTGACTGGCGTGGCGATCACCAAAGCCACCACACCCCCACTTATTAGCGATGTTATTTAATTTAGCTTTTCCGTAAATTCCATGCATTAGCATTTGAGATTGAAGCGTAAAGTCTGAATTTGGTTTACCAATCAAATGCATTTATTCTATATTTGACTTTTGTTAAAGCATGTGGCAGGCATAAAGCATGTGTAGTGTTAGGCTATATGAGATCCTGGAATATATGATAAGATCTTAAAAGGATAGTTCACCCAAAAATGAAGACACTTTCATCATATACTTAAACTCAATTTGTTCTAAAACTCTATGAATTTTTTTGTTCTCCTCAACAATTTTTTATTTTTTTATAATGATCGCAACCAGTTTTTGGTCCCCATCAAATCCAATAGTGTATTTTTTTCATACTATGGAAGACATGGGGGCCAAGCAACTGTCTGATTACCAGTATTGTTCCAAATATATTATTTTGCATTCCACAGCAGAAGGAATCTCATACAGGTTTAGAACAACAACAGAATCTTCATTTTTGGGTAAACTACTCATCTAAAGCAGCCTAATATCTGCTGTTGCCATTTGTGTCAATAATGTAAATCAAACATAAGACAAAAAAATCACTTACTGTCCTTAACTGAATCACTTTTGTAAAATAACTAAGAATGAATGTATATATACAGTGGAGACCATTCATTCTATTTGTACATTTTCTTTATAAATAATAATATTATTCAGGGCTTTAAGTTTTTCAAGTAGGTCAATTTCTTATGATTGTTCTGTTGTAGCCTAATTTGTGACTGTTAAAGCTTATTTTTACTTAGGCTAGTATTATCTTTTGTGATATTGAAATCAGTAACAAAATTTCAGTGCATCAAGAATTTTGATATGGGATAAAAAAAAATCCTATTTAAAGCTTTCTGTGTTTCCATAACTCAAATGACTTTTAAAAAATAGAAAACAATGGGTCTCAATTACTAAGTTTGTGTATGCACAAATGTGCTTGAAATCTCAACAAATCAGGATTCACCAATGACTTTCATAATCAAATATATTCTAAATTTATGAAAAAATGTAGGAAAAACTTAAACCATTCTAACACAAAAAAATCTCTTACTTTAGGTGGCCTTATAATCATATTAAGATTAAATTTCATACATAGATATTTCTTCTTAAATATAGTTTGTCATATCCAGTAAGAAAACCTGCATTATAGCTCAAGCTGCAAATTTCCTCTGCATTAAGATGCAGCTGGCTAATGAGAGGTCTGTAATCTGAGTCACTATATGTAATTTGTTTATTGCCTTTGAACTGGTTTTAATGATATAGCACACTTGGCATTGCTTGTGGATCTGGCTGCACATGCTCTCAGGGGTCATATATTTGTTGATAATGACGAAAAGCTCTACAGGAAAGATTGTGCGGGAAGCCCTTAAATGAAGATGGCTTGGCCATGTTTTTTACAAAAGACTATCCTTGAATATGTGGCCACTCATTTAGAGCAAATTCATGTGCTGTGAATTTGTGTATGTGTTGTGAATTACAGAAAAAAAAATTCATGAGAAGTTGTTCTGTGCGTACAGATGAGATTCTGAAGTGTGCTTCCAATGGACACTCTACATGAGGCCACAGGGGAGAGGATTTGTGAATGACAGTGAGGCAACAATATGGCAATATGATGACTGGAGTATGTCTAGATTACATTTATACTACACACATTCATACTACTGTAAATACTGTAGAACATATTTTTTAAATGGTCGCAAAGTAAGTACTTGTGACCTTGGACCACAAAACCAGTCTCAAGTCGCTGGGGTATATTTGTAACAATAGCCAACAATACATTGTATGGGTCAAAATTATCAGTTTTTCTTTTATGCCAAAAATCTGGATATTAAGTAAAGATCATGCTCCATGAAGATATTTTGAAATTGTCCTACTGTAAATATATCAAAATATATCAATTTTTGATTAGTAATATGCATTACTAAGGACTTAATTTGGACAACTATAAATTTCTAAATATTTAGATTTTTTTGTACTCTCAGATTCCAGATTTCAAATAGTTGCATCTCGGCCGAATATTGACATATACTAACAAACCATACATCAATGGAAAGTTTATTCATTTAGCTTTGTATAAATGTATTCAGATGTATAAATCTCAGTTTCAAAAATATTTACCCTTATGACTGGTTTTGTGGTCCAGGGTCACATTTTTAATCATTGATTTGATGAAAAACATAGATTCGTGTGAAATGCCACTACTGTGTTGTTCGGATATGTGTAACAGCTATGCTGTGGCTTTGTTTGGAACTCTTTTCGATGCAACTGGGAATATTGAGTCTGAAACAGAAGTTACTTAATATTAAAGTCTTGTTTATAAAAATGTCATGCAGTATAAAAACAATATCCCACTCATACAGTATATCACAATATATATAAAACCATTCAAACACTGTGTGATATGGGAGCAGAGGAACAGACAGCTAGAAGGTTGTAGGAAGATGATGGATGTTTGATTGATTATGACATCTTAGAGTTTGGTTGAGCTAAATGAAGCAGCAGGAGAGCTGAAATCTATAACCTCCACATACTAAAAACTGACTAAAGAGTCCAGCTCTGCTGTATCTAGAGCAGCATTGAGATGCAATGAGTGATGCACTATCAAAAGATCTGAGAAAAGAATATTGCGTAAAGTGATGTGTCAGTCATGAGAACTTGGATGAAGTCCTTTTGTAACTAAAATTCAAGCCCTGTTATATGAAGATGATTAAAAATATAGAAGCTGCAGTAGCTACATAATTACTGCAACTGCAAATGTTAAATTAATAAATATGCTCAATAATAATTGCCTGCTTTCATAAAGGTTAATGAATTCCCATTACTGTTCGTTAAGTCAAATGTAATGCGTATGCGAAGCCTTCCACGTGTACTGATCTCACAGCAGCTAAGACATAAAACAGAAACCTCAGGCATCCTGCCAGACAGTATTGCAGGTTTATATGCATGTTTGCAACTGGCATGCACCAAACTCTGTTGAGTGCAAATATTTAGAGACAATCAGGTGTTGACAGACATGTTGTGCATTGACCGATAAAGCTAGTCTTTTCATTCAGGTGGCATTTGTGCTTTTTAGATGCAATTAACAGGGCTTTTTTAGAACAAATGCTCATTTGCAATGAGTTGTCTAACTCCATGGTTTCTGTTGCAAGTGTGGGTGCATTGGTATTCAGTTGTATGCTTTTCAGCTAGTGTTCCTTTATAAACTTTGCAAAGGCTTAGTATTTGGCATTCTGGAGGACAACCCTGGAACAAGTTGAAAAATTCTCTTTTACTGCTACATTCACAGAACAAATCAAAATATCCCATTCTGATTTGTTTCTGCTTTTTGTCTTGCTTGTGTGACTTCATAAATGTAACAACATTAAATATAGGCATATATAGTAATTATAAATAGACGGCCTCTAAACTTAGACTGGATAGAGGTCCTATGTTGAACCACTGCACATTTCTCAGTTCTGCTGTTATATACAGTAAATGAAGTCCAGCTTAGGATAAATTAGAAACACATCTGCTATTGTCAGGATTATAGCCTTTTTTGGTTTTGTTTTATTTCCTTTGCGTATGTTGCCTATCTGTTTCCCTGGTTCCCGTTTTATGTTAATTTTAGAGAAACCCACATATTTAGGGGAGGTTGGCCTGTACAGTTGTCATTGAAAGACACATGTTTGACCTCTCACATTACCCTCTGAGCTATAGCATTGCTCTTGAATTAATAATAAATTTCTGGAAGAGCAAAGGACTGGTTTCTCTTTAATTAACTGTCATGTGCCTATATGTATGCAGTTAACTGACAGCAAAAAGAAAGAGAGAATACAGATTTAGGATAATACACAGAGTAGCTGCCATTATAACTATCTCCAGTGGAATCCACAGCCTTTTCTTTCTACAGTGTACACTGTAAATAAGAAGTATTTATAGTTGCCCTTTGAAACCTTGATGAATAGTTTTGACAGCTGTGCTTATCTGTCCAAAAGATCTTTCCCCGTCTCACAAATTGGCAAGTACAGATCCTAAATAGTTCTGCTCAGTCAGATAGCAACTTGCAGGAACAGCTGGCACTCAGATTACAGCTGATTACCACTACTCCTGTGCTGCTACTGTTTATAAGTGTGACTATGAGCTCCGAGAACTGCTCCCATTAGCAAACACATCTAATTGACACCAGGCCTTCATGATGTTGCACAATACATGTACAAGCAGCAGTAAGGTACTGGTGACAGTTATGTTTGGAATAGGATACCATTTACCATGTTAAGATTGCTGACTATCACGTCACTTACTGTTTTGATGAGTGAATGAGTGCTGGCCAGTACTGACTAAATACTTTCATTGTTTGGTAACTTTGTCATTATTATTTCTTTATTTCTTTTTGGTTTAAAAATTGTGTCATTTTAATGGGGTTATTTCAAGTTTATTTTATTGGCATGTATATTTATAAAATATTGACGTTAAAGATTTTATAGACTTTTATAAGGTCACAAAATCTGCATTTATTTATAATAGATTGTTAAATATTATTAGAATTTAACAAATATTTTCTACTTTAAGATGTATTAAAATATAATTTATTTATATGATGGCATAGCTGAATTTTCAGTAGCCACTATTCCAATCTTCAGTGTCATATGATCCTTCAGAAATCATTCTCATATGCAACTGAGGTTAGTTACTGCAGTCAGTGTGTGACATCTCCATTGACAGATATGTTTTTGATATTGAGGCAATTAAATCTTCCATCCCTTAACCCCCACAGAAACCTTTCTGCGATTTTACATTTTCATTAAGACATTATTGAATATGTTTATTAATCTGTTTTCCCAATGTGGACTGTTGGCTGCACATTGTAGCTCATTTTATATTTTACTATCCTTAGGGGGACATTTGTGAGCTCAGACATAAACACATACATATAAATCACACACACACACAGAGCAGTGAGCACATATCGACCATAATAGTTTAGTAAGAGGACATAAATGGCATTTTGCATGTGGATTTGGCATAATTAGTCTACACAGGTGAATACTCTACTCTACCTTGAGTATGAATGGATGGATGAAGAGATGTAAATTGTAGATCAGGATGATTACAACCTATGGCAATTTTGACATTTGCATTCCAGTGATGAATAATCACATGCCCGACATGGAGGAATATCACATTTTAGTGTTAAACTAACTCCAAATGTTTACACACATGCATATGAGACCAACATAATGTATACTTGTCATTATCATTTATTCTCAAATGTTTTGTTGCATCTCCGTGGATTTGCATGAAGCATTCGACAGCGGCAATGTTTTTCAGCCAGGATGGTTTCTACCTATCACTAGCTGGAGGACAGGGCATATAATTTGCTAACCCTATTATTTTTGTATAGTCTGTAATATGTTAGTCATTATATAAATAACATATGAGTGTGTGTATTAACAAAACCCCTCTAAAAGATACAGATTATATGTATACATACACACACACACACATACACATAATCCACATATGTGGAAGGCCTCACAT
>JAPMOO011906184.1:0-10631 GCA_029874815.1 Luciobarbus comizo
CTTTAGGGAGGAGGAGGAAGACAAACAAGTAGCTGCTATGCTAAAGAAAAAAGGTCAGTGTTAATTCTCTTTTTACTGACTCTCTCACTTTACACCTCATTCATGCTTTGATTCTTGAATTTCTTTTCAGAGTTTCATGGACCGGGTGAGCAGAAGAAGAAAATGGGGAAGTTTAAGCCCATGAAGGTTTTGAAGAGACTGAGCACCAAGAATGAAGGAGTAAAGGACAACAGTCCGCGAAAAGAGAACAGCTGAAGAGTAAACTTCCTGAAGGAAAGAGAAACAAAAAAAGATATACTAAAAAGATTTACTAAATGCTTTTTAAGTCTAATTAACGCTTTTGAATATATTGCTATAAAACAGAGCCAGTTAAGTTAAATTTGCCTTTGAGGTAGTAGCAGCTGAACTGATATACTGCACTACTGCAGTACATAAAAGTAACACTGTCTTGGTCAGATATGACAATTTGTTTTTCATTTTAACAACAATCTTGAACGGCTCAGCCAAATATATAATCTTACTTTAATCTCTACCTTTGGAGTAAAAGAAAACTGATACTGAATGTGAGTCCCAAATTTTAACACATACCTTTCTTTTAAACTTATCGATAGTCATAGGAAGAGCTCAACAGGAAGCCCATTAGATGATGGTATGACATTTATTATTGTCAAACTTAATTTAATCTTGTTCTCCGAGTTTATATTTATTTATAAATGGCATGGAGGTACTGCTACTTGTGTTTCTGTCTACACTGAAGAGTTCAAAAAAACAACAAAAACAGTTGTAGTGAATCTTTTCAGGCCAAATTCAGCCCTTTCATTTTATTAAAGAAGCATTGTTGAGATGAAAGCAGAAATTAATTACCAATCTTGAAGTCTATAATATTGCTAAGAGGGAGTGAAAAGCATTTCCATCTTATGAATGCTTTGGGATTTTTTTTTTTTATTATTTTTTTTTAGTAACAGAGATTTGGTGTTTTTTGTCTGCTTGGGTTTGGTTGCACCAGCTGTGGTTAATTTACAAAAAAAAGTTATAGTTTACACAGTATTAAATATTTGAGAATTGCACCATTAAACTTCATTCAAACATAATTGTACATATAGATAGATATATACAAAATATACACTACATAATGATGGAAGCCTTCGACAATCACAATGTATCAATAAGCTCTTGTTTTACCTGACAGAATACAGTGCTTTAGACATGTTTGTGTTGACATTTACATTCATTTACATTTTTAAAAAAGAGTATGTTATGTGAATAGCTGACTTGCAGCTCTCCAGCACTAAACCAGATCTAAACAGCACACCTGTGTGCAAAAAAAAAAAAGTATTGCATCAGTATTTATTTATTGCTCCTTATTTTGTCATTTACAGTGTTACTTACAATGTTATTTACAGAATAGTCTTAGAAACATAATTTTATCATAAGTTACATGAGGCAAAAGAAGTTGGAATCAACCTTAAGATGATCAACTGAAATCGGCACAAAAAAAAGAGGATAAACTTCTGCTTTTTGCACTTCTGCTCATGAATTTAAAAGCTGATGTTGAATAATTTAAGGCAAACGATGATTTTTTTTTTTAGATATTTTACGATTTAAAAGCTTCAGAACCAAATTACAAAGAGAGTGTGGACTTTATTTTCCAGTTTAAGCAAGAACTCATGAATAACATGAACAGCTGGTGCAACCCTACCCTGGACAATTTTAATATACACATTGTTTCAACAACCTTATGCAACATTCCAACATTTTTTGCATTCATTTTTGGCAGAGATCATGTATTGACAATGGGAATTTTATTAATAATAAAATGCAGTGTATTATTAATATTTAGGAGATTTATTCATATAAAAAATTAGCTTCGAAAATATTGTTAAATGATATTGTTATAACCCAATGATGAGAAATGTTTTTGTTTTTTTACTGACAGGGTATTAATTCTAGCATAACTTCATACTAGCAAAACCTGAGTGTCAAATTTAGGTTAACCTATCTAAAAGTGTAAGAAACCATCAAATTGTAAATTAACTTTGAGCTTGTTACAGACTGACCAAACAGCTGTTCAGCCTGAAGAATCGATGACAGATAAACATTAAAATAAGAGATAAGTCTAAACCCCTTTAATAAAAGGACAAAAAAATATATAAACTATAACTCAACACGTACACAAAATGTTAACTGTAAGGTTTTTAATGTTAAGCAATAATAGATGTTCCTCACACTTTAGAGACCCTTGAAAGAAGATAATTCATTAAGTTTTTAATTTTAAAATGGTTTATTTTCATTGTAGAATCTGTCACATGTTGTGTGTTGGGCCTTAATCTCTGTAAACCCAAGCAGGAGTGTATCTCTGAAGGAGTGCCTTTAATCGGTTTAATTTATGCATATGTCCTAGCATTGGCTGTTGAGTGTCTTTGACTAGTTTGTTGACATTTTAGTCTGTGTGTCTTCTCCAAGTATTTGGGTGTTTAAATGTATTTATCATATTTCAGTATTGTGCTTGTTCTGTCAGAGTGTATGTGTGCCTGATCAACTCCAAAGGCTTTCTGTTTTCTCTAAAACAGTCTGTGCTTTTAGGACGGAGGACATTAAAAATAAAATTACTTAAAAGAAAACCATCTGAAGTTTTGACCTTTTTGAAAGTATATTTTAATACTCATAGATGTCTTAACTCATATTTTCACCTTCTCTATCCCTCTTTGCTTTGTTCCTTTTTTCCATGTAGCTTGAGTGTGCTTAGCTCTTCACTCCGTTTCCTGTCAATCTCTTCAAGTTCATGGATTTTCTGTTAGAAAATATCAGACAGTTAGCAGCAGTTTTGAATTAAGACTAAAGCCGGGTGCAGACTGCATGGTTTTAGCCCTGGTTTTTCCTGTCGACAGTTATATGGAAATCGCAGACAAATGCTTGAAATCTGAGGCAAATCAGTGTCCGTTCATGTGAGTGACAATCATGTAGTGTGAATTATGAAAAACACGATCTGATCCGTTGTGAACACAACAGCAACAAGATGTTATTCCAGTGTTTGTATCTTCACCTGGGAAATCTCTGTGTTGATGAGGTGTTGGTATTGGTGACCTTTTCCCAATGCCACCATGTCCTCTAAAAACTGCCTCCTCTCCTCAATCTCATCCAGAACTGTTGGTAAGAAATTCCATACTTATAGTTTCCATGTTACCATGAGATGCTGATACTGAGCTCCCATTAAAATGTCTTTGTAAACATGACTCTCCCCATACCCCTCTAAATTATAATAAACTGAAAGCATATCAATCTGTGGCCACCACAAAAAGGAAAGTAAATTTAAAAAGAACATTATTTACAAAATTATTTCGATATTTAATCTCTATAAATAAAATATACATTCAGGTCCCTTAGATGAGATGGATTCGAAAGAACAACAACTTTTATATACTGCCTGTCTCACCCTCTTGGAATCGATCTATCTGTTGCTCTCTTCTCTCTGTGGAATCTCTTTGGGAGTGAGTTGGCCCAACATCCTTTTGACCAGTAGAAAAAAGATTTTGTAGCTGTCTCTTCTCTTTCTCTAGATCTCCTAGAAAGAGAGACAAATCCGCAGAAATGAATAGAAAAGTCTTTCCTGTTACACTTGAAAACACTTGCATAAAACACAGGTAAGAAAAATGCATGTAAGCCTATATATGTATACAGACAAGACACTTGATAGCTCACACTGATGATGACCATGGATACATTTTAATAAACTGTAATACAAAAAGACTGTTGTTTTCTATATATTTCTTATATTGGGGTGAATATGGGTAAAGTAGGACATATTTATACAAATGTCCTTAAATGGTTAAAAGTCATTATTACTAAATTTATCTTTGGGAAGTATTTTGTTACATTGCTAAGTTTGTATGTTAATGATCTCACATTTAGATGCTGTGGCAGGGGTAACCACAAACGGAAAGCAATAATATGAAAAACGACAACCTCTCACACCTAAGACAATAAGTATAAGACAAAAAAACACTACACTACTTAAATGTGTTAATGTATGCTGATTTAAGTGAATAATTATTTAAGCCTGTTGCAAACAAAAACAAAATCAAAATCAGCTACATTTAAGAACAGGCCCCCATCTAACTTCTTAAGAGAAACAAAAACAAACTTTGACACAATGTGTCCTAAATTACTGTGTTGTCTCAAAGAAATGAGGGGTTTGATCAAAGGAGAGCTTACAAAGTAACTTTAATTTCTTAATTTTTACTTTTTTTTGATAAGGTAAGATATATTAAGCTTAAGACAAAGGCATTTTGTCATGTTATGGTATTTGAACCTTAATTAAAAATAAAATTTCCCATGTATCAATATTCATCGTTTTTTGCACTTACTTCTTGCTCTAGGCTTGAACTGTTCTCGTTTGTAATTATCTCCAGCACTGCATCTCTCTGCACTGCGTCTCTGCTGGTGACCATTCAGTGCGGTCCCTTTAGTGACTCTGGGCTCTGGCTGAACACTGGGCTCAAGCGGGGTGACATTAAATGTTAGTGGAAGAGCGCCGCCATCTGCTCAAACAGAAAATAGTGTATTAGGCATAAAACATGAACTGAGCTCTCATGACAGTTGTAGTATATTATAAAATGTCACCTGAACTCACTTTTCAGCTGATTATTGATCTGCCTCTGCTGAAAGTCTGTTAGACGAGACTCCTGCATCATCACTGCAATGAAACAAAACAAACCCACATGTGGAGCCATAGAAAAGATAAACTAAAAGAAAAGATGCATTAGTGCTGGCATGCATTACCACACACACATACTTTGTATTAATTGTCGTGTCTCTGTTCTATAGTGATTGACTCTGGGCTCCTTATATTTTGATCCGCTGGCCATCATTGCTGCAAAACAAAAACAATTAAGTATTCTAGCCAAAGAGAGCTGACGTTGGTATTTTGGGCATCAATATACTCACTTTACCTGACATAAACGAGAAATAAGCAGTGAACGCAAAAGAAGCCGAGCAGTTGCTATGGTAACGCACGCAAAACAATCAATCCAGCAAAGCACAGGACCGAAAACACGTGTAGAGTGTTTAGAGTTGCTTTTGAGATGAGAAATTCAAATAGATTTCGATCGGGTTCAGCAGTTTTGTAAGGCTCCATCCATACAAATGTTCTCTGCCAACTCGTGATGTTCCTCTTCGCTTTTTGATCGGGGTCGAGTGCACAGAAGTGTGACGTTTCCAGCGAACATCCAATCAGGTGAAACGATGAGAGCGAGCAAAGCATTGGTCACTTTTCCGCTGAAGATCAATAATCATTATAAAGAACATGAACTATTTGAAAATAAAGTGTATCTGTAAATAAAGTATATTATTCTAAGTCAAAATATTAAATAAGGGAATGTTAAGTTGTCAAAATGCCGCCAACAATTGCAGGTGTCGTCCGTTTGTGGCATGGGCTCACACAAAAAGCTCAATTCTGTTATTATTTACTCACTCTCATGAGTCATGTTCTTTCAAACCTGTATGATTTTCTTTTTCCAATAGTATAATCATGTAACTGTGGTTGCAGGTTCAGGACTGAATATAAGGGCTTAAAAAACAAAACAACAGGTTAGGGATAAGGGTTGTTTATGATATATCAACTACATCTAAATAATAAATACAGTACATCATCATTCCTGAAAATTAATAATAAAGTTCAACAAGAAGAGGAGCTTGCACATATAATAGCAGCAGTAGATTTCTTAGGCTTTATTTTGGAGGCCAAAAAGGTGCAAAAGTGCTCAGTGTAAAGACAAAACATTTTTGATTCACTTCATCACCAGACAATAACCTAATTCTATTTATCGAAGTTAAGTTTTTACCTTTATTACAAAGTAAACTCAAAAAGTCAATTTAAAAGTAAATATACATCAATAGAATAAACACTTATAATCAATATCAAATAAATAATACAAATACAGAATTGAATATAGTGCTATGAAATAGTATAAACTGCTATACAAAAACTATGGTCCTGGAAATGCAGTCCTGAAACTGCCTACTGCAGGATCTTTCATACAGAACTCATTTGTAACTAACACATCTTATACACTAGTGGCAATTTAGACCTCTTTCTCTGATGAACAATTGCACAAAGAATGTAGGTAACCAAATAACTTTGATTACCACTGACTTACATTGAAGGCCTATATGGGCAATTTAAAAAAAAAATAATAATAATTCTAATAATAAAATTAATAATTCTAATAATAATAATTCTAAAAATGCATACTAGGGGTTCTTCCCATTTTCTTTTTTTCCATAGCATTTTAGTTCCCTTAGACTGATGATACACGGGGTAATTTTTTGAGCAATGTTGCTTGGACACTTTCCCATTGAAAAAGGGTAGCCAATTTCTATCTGGATACTTTAGATTGGTTGTGGTTCCTGTGTCTCACCTGGTTGCCCGTTGAAAGCAACATTGCTCAAAAAGGTGCCCCGTGTACCATCACTTTTAGGAGTTGATGTAAGGAAAGGAGGAATAGAAGGAAAACTTGTTTGTAACCTATATTGAACTCTTCTTGATCACTCAAGCGTCAATTCAAATCTTCATCAGCTGTTATTATGTTATATTAAGGGGACATTTGTTTATTAACAATAAAGGTTGTGTTAAAGCAGTTTCACAGAAGAAAAAAAACAGGAAACTATCGGAATCAATTTTGGAAACTCAGCTATAGAGTCAATTCAGATTCAGTAAAGCAGCTCTAAAAGGGACAATACTCTCATTATTCAGCTCATGCAGGTCAGTTCAGTGTTGGTTCAGTTCAGATCAATAACAGTGTGAAGATCATTAGTTAGAAACAAATTCAGTTCAGCTATAAGCAGTTCTACAAAGGAAGTTTGAGTTAGTTCAGTGTTGATTCAATTCAGTTTTGATACTAGTGTCAGTGTTGTAAATGCAATACAGCTATAAAGAAACTCTACAGAAGACAATAGTGACATCATCCAGTTTATTTCAGTAAAAGTTTTGCTCTCATCCAATGGTGTCAGTCTCTGCGGTCATATTGATAAATTACTGAACGTTAAGTGTCTTTCAGACCCCATCTAAACAAGCCACTGTTCAGATCAGTGTTGGTTCAGTTCAGATCAATAACAGTGTGAAGTTCATCAGTTTGAAGCAAGTTTTAATTCAGCTATAAGCAGCTCTACAAAAGGCAGCAATGTCGATTCAATTCAGTCTAATACTGAATTCTAATGTTAAAAGATCCAATGTTGCAAGATAGCTCTACAAAAGGCAATAGTGCCATCATCCAGTTTAATTCATTTCAAGTTTTGCTCTCATCCAATTGTGTAAGTCATTGCAGTCATATCAATATATTTCTGAAAGTTTGGTGTCTTTTAGACGCCAATTAAACAAGCCAGAAGAATCTACAGCATAGGATACACCTGCCCTCTTTCCCAGCTCCTCTGGAAACTTCCTCACTCCTCATTTCTTGAGGTGCAATTAGAGAATTGAGATCTTTCAAGATGGCTGACTTAGATTTCCCGGTCATGGGCTGGAAGATAGAGCGAGGAAACTTCTCCATCTTCCAGACTGAGGCAGAGTTGTCACCTTGCAGAGAGACTAAGTACTGAAAGAAAAAAAATCTACATGTATGGGTGACCTGCGAGCATGCACAGTTAAGACAAATTTATACTTGCACAATTGAAGGCCTCAAGTATTCTTCATTCAGTGTGCACAAACACAGGTGGTCAACACATGCACATTTGAAATAATTATACAGAGAATTCATGGTTGGAAAAAATGGGGCATCGTGCACTGTGCACACATAAAAACAAAAGTGTGAGTGCGTTTTCACTTATGACTACATCTTCTCGAGTTAATGGCATAATGATTGCAGTCATTTGGAGCACTTTTTATGAGAAGTGTGTGATGGGTACAAAAAATGCTAAAGCCATAGTATCTTCATGCACAAACACTACCTGCAAAGTCATTAGCTGACAGGGCAGCGAGGCAACTACAGCTAGCTTTCGCATGCAGCCTAAATATAAATAGACTGCCGGTCAGCCTTACAATAAGTTAACGGCATGGCCGATTCCCGCTGCCAAAGGGATGTTTGTTTAAGAAGAACTTCAAGAACACTCACAAGAGGGTGCAACTTGATTGGTCTTTGTCTCGTTCCTTTCCTTCAGAGAAATGAGGTTACGGTGGGTAACATATTTTTAAATGTGCTGTAGAAATAATTATGATTGATTGAGTCCCTAATCAAATATACCTGACTCGAATCATCAGCTTGTTAGTAGAAGCTCCATGACTTAAAATGGGCACATCAAAATGCAGTTATAAATGCCATTTTTGCACCCTTAAAGAGCGCTGGGCAAAGGGGATAAAGTGAAGTTCCAAATAAAAGTGAGCAAATTAACACTTTTATAAAGGCCCTCCCACAAGGCCATAACATGTAATGGTCACTTCAAGAAAGTAATTTTATCACAGATGAGCATGTTGTCCTCGTGATTCATTTTAAAACTATGGTTACACTTTAGAACAGTGAACACATATTCACTATCAATTAGGAGTTTTTCCTCAAACTAGTAATTTGCTGCTCATTAGTAGTTAGTGAGGTGGTTAAGTTAAGTTTAGGTATAGGGATTAAAGGATGTAGAATTTGGTCATGCAGAATAAGGCATTAATACGTGTTTTATAAGTACTAATAAACAACCAAAATGCTAGTAATAAGCATGACTCTTTAATAGTGAGAATTGGACCTTAAAGTGTTACCAAAACTATATAGCTATGCAGTAATTATTAAAACTTATAATGCACCTAATGACTTTTGGCTAAATCGAGTTAAATAAATAAATAATGTATTTGTATGTGGAAATAAAGTTTTTTCAACTGAGACACAAAGGCAATATTTAAAAACTTTATTGCAAAATATTTATTTGCAACATTAACAGAAATAAGAAATTCCTGGCCTAAGGAATTGACACTGCACTATACTCAATGACATTCTAACGGGTGAGATAACTAAACGATGTGGTCAACACATCACATAATGAGACACAGTTGCCGCCTTCTCTCAAGAGTTCAAACTCCATGGGCTCTGACTTTTGGAGTGAGTAGGGCATACTAACTAATGCTCACTTCCGAATGGAACTGATCCAAAATGTGTACTGTCAGGTACCTCCAGGACCATGGCTGGGATATACTATGCAAAGGCTAACCTAAAAAGTGACAAATTGTCATTTAAAATATTTCTGTATTAATATAACATTTACAATGTACAGTCTTTATAGAAAATGTTGAACACAAATAAATGTCTAAAATGAGCTACAGAGTGTATACAAATCATTGTCTGTTCAGTTATTATTTTAAAAGTAATAGAATAATGTGTGTAGATTACCATGTTATAGTTTAACTGGAGGACAGGTGAAATGTCTTCAGAATGTATTATTTCATTTAACCACTCATTTCATTACAATAAAAATATATTTCACATTCAAGATACAAACAAACCAGGAGAACACCATTAGCCATATTTTAAGTTTGCAATAGGACTTGGTAAAGATTGGTATGAAATTGTCCTGTGATGAGGATATTGAATGAATTACACTTTCGCAAGTAACCACACATTTGTCTACTACTTGCATTTCATTTCATTTTCCTACCACTTAATGGGAAAATCACACCTCTGAAAATAATTTTATCTAGCAAGCCATTATTTATTTATGCAAGAGATAAAAGCACTTGTGCACAGATTGCTTTAATGGCTGTTACCCAACCATTTGCACTGATCTTTATTGGTCAGACAGAATAACTGACTCCAACATTTTTAACAAAGCAACAGGGATATATTCTATCTATATATATAAATATATATAGAAAGGCACATTTTTGGCGAAATACACTTGCTGGATGAACAAATGCCTAAGTCCTGAAAGCAATAATTTTAGGAAAAAAACAAATAAACAGTGGTAAACCTTTAAAAGCTTTGACCTATGGTGCCAGTTTGGTTTAGGACAAAACTCATAGTCACAGTACAAAACACTTGTGTCTCTCTTCCTAATAAAAAATGATTACACCACTGGCAGAACACAACAGCGTCAAAATTCACCATTTATAATATATTCATAAATATGCAATAATAGAGAAATAGATCCATACTAATGCCTGTTTGGTCCAAAGAACAGTAGTCAGCTAAAGTACAGTGTTAATCCAGATACACACTGAGAAAAAGACACACTACCCCAAGACCTTCTACTGTCTCACTAAGAGACCCCTGAGCATGCTGTTACTGTTTGGCACATTTTTTCTCTCTCTTTTGCTTCCCATTTCAAGAAATGTTAAAATGATTTTTTAAGCTAAAATGATGATGGCTTTGCCCAGCTGACATTGCCATGGCATTAAAAAGCACAATTTAAACATTTAAGTCTGGTAACACTGCAATTTCAGTAATAAGCCTTTAACAAACATTAGATACTTCTTAACAGATCAGTGGTTTATGTACACTCTAAAAATTGCTGGGTTAAATACAACCCAGCGCTGGGTAAAATATGGACAAACTCAGCGATTGGATTGTTTTGACCCAGCGGTTACTGCCCAGAAGGTTTGGTTAAACATTTAACCGGACTGTTGGTTGAAAACAACCCAGTCGTTGGGTTTGTCCATATTT
>JAPMOO011907155.1:0-11390 GCA_029874815.1 Luciobarbus comizo
CTTTTAGAGAAATTGCTCTTTCAGAGAAATGCTCTTTTAGTGCTGAAGCACGCAGGGGAGCTGGCCACCGCACACTCTTAGTGTGGCTGTTAGCCGGAAGACAATCTTTTTCTCCCGTCCAACGTGACCACCGCTGCTGCACCGTAACGCCCGCACTCGCTCGCAGAAACACTCTCTGGAAGGGAAGAGCAGTAGCTTCACCACTACCGCTCGGCTCCGAAGCGAAAGGATGAATTAATGCGGTGCACCTGCTGCCTCTTATGCTCACGCTGTAATCAGCGGCAGCTGGATGCAATGATCACATGCCAATGTCCATTGGCTAGTTTAGTTACACTCGAAGTGTATTGGTCTCTCTGGAGAGATTACAATTTCGTCGGCCATCCGATGTGACTCGGAGTGACCGACTGAAAGGGAACATGCAATTTTATGACCCCCTCCTAAAAATTTCTCATTTATAATTTGTATAATTTGTAAATTGTGACATTTACAATAGGTCATATTCAACCGTTAAATGTGCTATTCCTGAAACACACATTCAGAAAATGCCTTTTGACAAAAAGCCGTTTATGCTGCAAATACACAGAGCTCTGTGTGTATTTTCAGACGGTCTATGCATTTGCAGAGTTTTGACACTGGTTTCCACCAATAATCCTACCACAGCCTCCACTAAAATCTCAAGTGTATTATTTAAGGCAGCAAACACTCATTATACACAGTTACAATTGACAGATACCTGCCATGAAAACAATACCGCAAAGGAGAGCTACAGAAACGACAATCACAACAATGGCTGCTGATGTCACACAGTTGACACACGCTCTGAATTCTCCCAAAATGTTTACTTCATTTGTCGTTTCACTTGTCATTTCATTTGTCTCCCCCACCCACCGCCGCACTCAACCGCAGACTCACAAAGCACACGTTACTGACTGTGAGAGAGGTCAGTCATTAAGGAAAGAGGGTCCATGTGCCATTACACAGAAGAAAGACAAAAAAGAGAAGAAAAAAGACAACATAATGGTCACATAAATTATCATTAGCATCTTCATTACTACAGTGCAACCAGTGGGAGAAGACGTTTCCCTCGGACTAGTCATTGCCATGACAACATGACTGAAACACAGCTTGACGACTTTCCTCTACATGCGTTGTCTTGTCTGTCTATCTATCAACATGCAGCTGAGTTTCTTGGTAAGCGGGGATGTTGGACACATGCATCACCTCCTCTATCTATTTTTCCTTCTCCCCTTGTGTCTGAAGTGTAAGAGATGGTCAAGAACGTGGAACAGAGCTAGGCCAGTTTGATCCATTGACTCACAATCCCTCCTGACGCGGTGCCAATCACTCTGATTTCAGTGCTTAATTACTGCTAATCTAACACAGTGTCACAACTGCTAATGATACAATGGAGCCTGGGCTTCACCCTCAGTTCACTCCAGAGGACCTCGACCAGAGCTAACGGTGTCTTTAGTTCACATGAAAGCTGTTCTCTCTTTGCCTCGAGGCAAAAGACTGAGCACAACCCAAGTTCTGGTGAAAGTGTAATGAAGCCCATGCCCATGCCTGTATGTTGGCATGAATTGCTATGAGGAAGCATCTGGCTGTATCTTTCCTCTGCTTAGTTCTACCACCAGACACAACATTAGAGGATTCAGATAGTCAGCAGGTGTTGGTTATGGAGGTTTACAGCACATTAACCATAGCAAAACTGTATTGAAACAAAATTCTTGACAGTTTAGAAAAGATTCACAGGACATCAAGCAAAAAATACGTATATAAGAGCATGCGCTGAGCAGACACCACAGACAATCAGTGACATATTCGATTAGCGCATATTATCACTTCATTACTTTTAATGATCAGCTCATGTTGAGGCGGTTTAAAAGTCCTGATTATTTTGCAGTGTTTCTACAATCTGCATTTGTATTAGCACCTCATTTAAGCTGAATAACCTTGATGAAAGGCATACTGTGGAGAAAAACATAGTGTCAATCATATGCAAAAGCATGAATGGGACAGACATGCATTAAAATGGAACGGTTAAGATGACTATTTCCATATGTTTCAGAAAACCAGACATACAATAAAATAAATGTGATACTGGCATACACTATATTTAACATGTCAATGTTAAAAAGGAATAGAATGTATAATAAAACCGCTGAACATGAAAATAAATGCACTAATTTGGTTTATAAAGAGTTGATAAATGACGATATATATGCTGAGCACAATTCATGGCATATTCCCAACAATTTTTCATAGTGACTCATTTGAAAAGTTCAGTTTAACTTTAAGAGAAAGAGGAGGATGGTCTTGGCACTATTTAGAATTAAGTTACTTCTAGGATAAGCCAATATAAGTTACAAACAGCACACCAGTAGTGAAGTTCAAACAGAAAGAGTGAATAGCAAAACAGAAAGAGTCAAATCTAAATAAAAAGTGAGACTGTTACAGAAAATTCTGTTTCAAATAAATGCTGTTCTTATGAACTTTCTACTAAACAATCCTGAAATAAAATGTATCACAATTTTCACAAATAAACACAACTGTTTCTAACACTGATAATAAGAAATGCTACTTGAGCAGCACATCAACATACTAGAATGATTTCTGAAGGATAATGTGAATGGTGTAATGGCCACTGAAAAATAAGCTTTGCCTTCATAGGAACAGATTACACTATATTGTATTATTTTAAATATTTTTCACAGCGTTACTGTTTGTATTTTTAATATGCATCAAACAATTGCAGCCTTGATATGCATAAAATAGACTTCTTTCAAAAACATTTGTAAAAAATTTCACCAATCCCAAATACTTGAACAGTAGTGTACCTTCAGCTCTAGTGCTATTAATGAGCACATTCACAAGGAATTTATGCCTGCATAACTCCCCAAAAAATTTCCACAGAATTTAAATGCCCATCATTCACAAAGGTATACACATTCCCTCTGTCCTTGTGTGTTTGTTCATTTAATGATTTATTAATTTTGGATTCTGCTTTCAGGAACTAATAAGTATCGTATTTACCCATGTACAAATATCCAATTAATAGAATGTCAAAGATTTCTCCAACCAAAAAAATGTGTTTTATATACAGACACTTTTTGGGACTATTGGCCTATTTAAACAAATTCAGTGTTTGTTTTTACTTTTCTTTACACAGGTAATTTAAGTACAACCATGCACTGAAATGCTCAGTCCTTCCATCATCTAATGTATAACACTAACAACAACTTGAACTTAAATTTTAACACAGCGCAGCACTAATATGTTTAAACTTAATCACATCTTTTAAGTTTTAATGAATAATTTACTCAAATTTGTGTTGCATACCCTAAATCAAAGCACCTTCTTTTTGCTATAGCATGGACAGCACTCTGTGAAAATCACCAACTGCTAACATATTCGCAACACTATGATACAGCTACACAGTTTGAGCTGAAGTCAGTGTATTTTTAATGTCCGTGGTATTACAGACTGTCTCTAAAAGTGTTCTGCTGATAGACTCACAAAGTGACGCCTGCCGTGAGAAACAGCAGTCGACCATTCACTGGATTTCAGACCTGCTCTGCCTCTGACCCCAGCAATGCTTTACCATGTGACACGTCCCACAAAATGGCACTGAGAAGGAGACCCTGCCAGGCTGACATTTAAACCACAGCATTGTACCCAGCTGTGACCGGGCACCACCCTCCCTCAGTGCCTGAGGGTGCTTGCTCTGTCTCTGTTTCTTTCTCTCGCTCTCTTTTATACATACACACAAATGAGACGACATGCTGAGAGGAAAGCTAGACTAGACTAACATATGGCAATAGTGTATCATTCAAATAACAGTTGACTGTTATAAACTGGTCATTTCCCTGTTCTGGATGGAACTGGTTTATGAGACACAAAATGACACATACCGAGACATTGGTCTTTCTGATATCTAGTGATGGATTCTAGTGAATCGATTCATCCTAAATGGTCCTCTTCTCTAACATTTAGATCTGATTACTTCTAAAATCTATTCTCTGATTTGAGTCCCTGTACTATGCTTTCTGACCAGTTTATGCAGAACCGGATTAACATAAGAGCTAGGCGGGGCTGAAACCCCAGGGCCCGAGCAATGGGGGGCTGTGATTGGTTGTGGAGGCAAGGGAAAGTAAGACTAGACTGATTGGCCAATGGGAGCACCCGAACTTTCCCAGTGGGCCGATCGCCGAAACCCCACCCCACATATTATTCATCCTTGTCAAGCGTCTGCGGTATTTCTCTCAAAAAATACTTTGTACTGGCTTAAACTAAAGTTGCAGGTATCTTTGAACTGCCTAGACTTTACTGTAGCACTTGGGAAACAAATGCCAAAAGCCATGTAATGAAACGGCGCTACCTCATTAAACTGTGCAGCGCAAGAGAACAGCTGGATCAGACGAATTAGTGCAAGCTGCGCAGCGCTGACGAATTAGTGCAAGTTGCTTGATACATTTGAATTCGACACACGACACATACACCATTATATGAACATAGGAAAAGGTAACGCTATCTGAAACCAAATTGAATGGCTTGAGATAAACTGTACCCAATGAGAAAATACAAGCATTTCAATCCACACAACACCACCTCTATGTTCCATACCAGTTACTAAAGCTATAGAAATATGGTATTATGGTATTTGTCATTAATGCCACATTATTATTATAAGCTACTATTGTTAAATATTGGGTACTATAAGGGCAAAATGTCACTTTGCTGTATATATTGTTTTAGTTTCATGTATTTCAGATGTTTTCATTAACATCTTAAATACATGAAACTAAAACAATATATACAGCAAAGTGACATTCAAACACCAATTCATTTTTCAGTTATCCAAGAATTACAACATATAGCTTTTCATTAAGGCAACTACAAAAGAGAATTTAATTGTTCTAATAAAATAAACCAGTAAAATATTAATTCAATAATTAAAAGCCTGCAATATAATGGAGAAATAACATTGTTAAATGCATTTGCAGTATATTCAAAGTATGTATTATTATTTGTTTAATGGCCCTCTAACCCAAGCAAAACATTTATGGCAAAACATGTGGGTCAGATGGGTTGCATTTTAGCCCAAAGAAAACCTGTTTGCTTTGAAATCATATCTTGGTTGCTAATGAATTTCTGCTTTTAATATGTTGTAGCTTGGAATATTTAGTATACATATTCCTTGTATCGCTGTGTGTTGGAGTTTTGAGAGGGAAAAAATAATGTTCTGATACCAGAAAAAACAATGTTCTGATACTCTATGAAGGAATACTGAAGTAGAGTAATGTGTGGAATGGAGTGGACTAATGGCTGTTGAAACTTCAGCTTTTCATCACAGGAATAAATTACATTTAAAAATAGATTAAAAGTTATTTTAGACTGTTTATTATTATTATTATTATTTTTTTTAGATTTTTCCTGTTTTCACTGTATTTTTGATACAATAAATGCCTCGGTAAACATACTGAGCAACATAAAAGAAAATCTTAACAACCCCAAAATTTTGAATGGTATAGTGTACATCATAGTTATATTTTTCTGTTTATAAAAAATATATGGCCCCTTACGTTACCTAAATGTACTTTAATTTATGATTCTATCTTGAAGTGTAACAAACTACTTCAAATTATGATTGTAGCTTGGTATAATTTCAAAGTAGCCAATACTCCCCCAATACTGGTTTTGAATAAGACAAGTTAAGGTGAATGTTTAGCATGTTTCAAGAAAAAAATGCCATTATTCTGTTGGATACTTGAGGATAAAATCAACCGAGACGATCTGTTACTAATATACAGTAACATGAGGTAATGATCGTAGTGTTTCGAGGAATAAAACAGTGCCACGAGAGCAGTGTGTGGGTGTGATGTCTAATTTGAAGCATTTGTTGTCAGACAAGCTCTAATGGCATGACAGCAGCAGCATTTACAGTACTTTTAATGTTACTTTAAAATAACACAAAGTAAAAAGCTGCAATTGTCATAAACCACTGGCCTCTCATTTGTCACTGTCATTTGATGTAAAAAGAATGCAGGGTAAAGGTCAAAATAGCTGGCTTGAATTCCATCAGCTTAAGGCTGACCTAGCCATTACCTTTTAAAACGGAGAAGGAAAGGGAGGTGTAATGAGGGCTAGATGCAGGTGCCCACACGTTACTCACTATTCCCTTTCAAGACTCATAAATGAAATAAAAAAACGCCTCTCACACGGCTTTTGAGAGCTACTTCAGGGGTTGATTGGTGGGGGGGAATGCCTGCACAGACCGCCATCAAACGCTCTTTCCCTGACCAAAAGGTCAGACCATGGTAAAAGGTTGCCAGAGTTGTGAGTCTGCCTCTCTTTCCTTGCTTTCATCCATCCTCTGGAGCCCTTGCTCCAGTGAAAGAGAAGGAGAGAGAATGAGGGAGAGGTGAGAGAGAGAGAGACGCTCTGCAGCGGCTGCTCCAATATGACATTTCACACAGGGATCCACCACAGCAACCGCTGGCATTTAAGTTACTTTTCAAGCAGTCAGACGGGGTTCCTAACAGCATGGCTGTTGTTAGTGGCGGTTGATGTGCCCACTGAAATCTCTATCACAGGCAGCTCAGATCTCGGCACATTAGGTTGACTCTAAAAATGCAGCATAAACAAAGTTATAACATCGAGGCTCAGACACACGCGCACACACGCTTCATTTGACAGGTTCACAAAGTCTGAACATTACACACCATATTAGCACTCCGGCACCTCGTTAACGCACAGTCTTTTTGCACAGGAAGTTAGGATGCCCTCCATCTGTTGCGAGTGTAGGTGTTTATGATGTCAGTTAGTGTTGCAAATAATAGCAAAGCTGAGCTTTAAAGAACCAATCTTTGATCTCTTATTTACAACACTGATAAAAGACGAAGAATGACTTTAGAAAATCTTTTTACTATGAATTTTTTTGGTTTGATACAACAATAACCTCCCTTTATTAAAAGCCGTAAAGACAGCGGTTAATTGATGTTATCGAAATAATATAAAAGACCTTGAGTTTATTTTAATGAAGAAAGAAATCGGAGGTGTTTGTTGGAAAAAGATTATCGTAAAAGGGTTCGTCAACCTGCCATAGACTCTTTACATTTCAATGTTTAAAACATACACAACAGGATGTGCACATATAAGAAAGCATATGCACTAAAAAGAGAGAACTTTCATCTCCAGACCATTGAAAGGCCCTTGGAAAAAAAGAAAAGAGATGGAAAGAAAGGAAACAGGGTTAAGCTTTGAAGATGTGTGCAGCACTCTTGGTATTTCAGGATCAATTTATTATCTGTGATTTCATTTCATTTGTGTTACTCCCTCTTTCCTCTGCATTAGGAGAACAACATAATTTGCTTTGATGTCTGAGGCAGAAATATCATGGCTCTGCAGTGGAGATGTAAAGAATCTCTGGACTGGCACAAAAATCTAAATTATGTCCAGACTGGCTCAAAGCGGACGGTGGGACAAGTTAAAGTCTGAAACAACGTGCTTATGGAAACACATGTTATGAATTATGATCTATTTATTCGATTTCTGTGCTCCAAACAACAAAAAAAGCAGGCACAATCATGACCTTAAAGGGATACTGTGCTTCTCTCAAGAATGAAAATTCTGGAATCATTTACGCACCCTCATTGTAAAAGTATGACTTTCTTCTTTTAATTTTGGTCCATACAATAATACAGCATTGGACCTCACTTGCTTTCATTTTATATTATACAATGAAAGAAATGCATTTCCAGTAGCTGAATTGCTATACATAAACATGTCTATTATGCTGTATTTAGAGACATTAAAATGTCACAATTTTACAATTTTAATAAAAGCTTTTAATAAATTGCAGACGGAAGAATCATGCCATATAGGCTTGTTAGGAAATGGTTTAAAATTTTCAATTCATTTAGTGTCTTTTTACAAAACAAAACCTCCCTAACATACTGAAGTAAATGACGAAGAAACCTTGGGAGGAATCAGACTCACATGGGTAAGCCCTCCTCCTCCTTGAGCTTGCAGATATTTAAATAAATTATGAATAATTAAATGTACTAAAACTTATTGTCAAAATAACAATAGTCAGAAGTTTCACAATTATGTCAATGTTCAAAATTAGCAAAATGTCCATGATAAATTTATATGCAAGACCGGAAATAATTAAGTAAATATTGACAAATTTGTTCTTGCTCAATGGAGGCTCACACAGCCCTATTGTGCTGCTGCTTTTGACCTTCTGTTACTGAATCAATAATAATCTGATCATTCACCTGATTAGATTTAGGTGATCTTCACGGCCGGCTTTAATCTGTGCAGTTGTGATCTCCCTCACGTAAAGTGTACACAGCAAACTGATGTTTGATCTAACCACCAATGAAGCCCTACATTATAGCACGGTATTGGTTGCGCAAAAGCTGAAAGCTACAATTAGGGGTAAAGTGGATATTCATTTGTGCTACCGCACAGTGGACACGAAGGCCATATTTGTTGGCCTTCAATATAACAAATATTTGTGTTGCCATGGTGATCTTGACTTTGTCTCTTCCTTTCTATCTGGCTGATTAACAGCTTCAAGGTAATTTTTAATCAGGCAAAACTGTAGAACATGGTGGAATGTATCAAATATTCCTTTGATACAAACTGATGTAAATTTCAGAAGCTTCCAGTCTTGCAAACTGTAAATACAATTCTGAGTTTCACATTGTGAGCAATAAAATATTTAAATACAGTATTTAGAAAACTACTTCTTATTAATTGACAGTAAGATCATCACCAGACCCAACTGCTTGAATAAAATTAAGTATTGAATGATTGAGAATAACTGAAAAGAAAAAGCAAGCACGAATGCCTTTGTCTAGCTTGGTATTTTTATTTTATTTTATTTTATTTTTTTTGAGTATTCCAAAAGTCTCCTGACTGTACAATATTTGACACACATGCGACTCTGAGAAGCTTCTTAATGATTCAGGAGTGTGAATGGGTTTTTTATGGAAACCTCATTTACATATCACAACAGAAACACCAATATCTTCCCCCAAAGACTTCTCAAGTGCCGCGGTAAAACATCAGCTGACACAAAAACTGTAGAGCTGTTATATTAACTGCTGCCTAGAAGTGCAAGAAGTGTGAGAAATTTTCAGGTTTCAATTTAAAACCTTAATTACGGTATTTGAAAGAACCATGATTTTGTTCTAGACCAGAATAGACAGATTTTGCAGACAATAAAATATCTTCAGTAGCACTAAGCTGAACTATACCATACATATGTATTTAGCTGAATTGTTGTAGCTCACAATAGTTCCCACTTTATTAATTGCCATAATAATACACTTCAGTTGAGTTTTTTTCTGCTGGACTGACATGTGGATGCATATTGTATTTGCAGATATGTGGGACAACGTGTGACATATGTAGCATGTAGTGTAACAGCAGGACAAGGCAGGCAAACATCTGAAAGGAAGGTCTGGTGAAAAGGCCTGAATCTGTGAACTTATTGGAGAAACCACTTCCTATTTCTACACCTGAAAGATGTGATTTGACAGCAGATCCCTTCCTTGACATGTCACAGTATTATATGCTAATGTTTATTTCCACTGCATCAAATTCTACTCTCTTTTTGAGTTGGGGGAGGAAGAGATGGGAAGAGAAAGAAAAAGTCAGTGCAGGGATGGAGAGAGAGTCTGGGAAGGCTCTCCAAGGTTTTGCTCACATACTGTACATATGAAAATACACTCTCTCTTTGTCAAAGGTGACGTTTCAATGAAATGCATTTGTACTCTAAAAACTAATTTAATACATTTGTGCCTATATGTTGTCTTTTATGCATTTACTTGTTTAAATATTATTTATAACAGCTGTTAATAAATTACAGACTTTTCATGTTTCAGTTCATTTAGTACTCTGTCTCTTTTTTCTCTCCATTTTTTACTATTGTATTTATGGTTGAACTATCCTTTGTTACCTGTCAAGCTCCCATTCTGTAATTAGAATTTGCATTTAAACGGCCTACCTAGTTAAATTAAGATGAAATAACTGAAAGTAAATAAGCAGACAAGGTCTACAAGCCTTTTACTAAGACTATTCTATGAAAACAAGCATGTAGACATGCTTAATTTTCTCCATAAAAATTTATACACAAAGATACATATACACACACACACATCAGGAAAATCACACTTGAGATTCCTGTCTGTCATAGATGATTTTCTGCTCCTTCCTGTATTATTTGTTGAAGCGGTGCTTGGAGAATTCTCCTGCTAATGGCTGCATCCATGCATAAACAACCTGAAATAATTCCTGCCCCAATTTATTCACAAACTCAGTCAGATGTACCGTCTGACAGGATCTGCCTCCTGCTAATTTGAGAATAAAGTAGCCAGCAGCAGTGGCTCATTCATACACATCCTTCCCACTACAATACCTGCTCCTGATGCCAGATGCCGTAACAGCCCATCCCTCCTAGAACAGCTACTAAACTTTTCCTCCAGCACTTTACTGATCATCATACAAACACCATTCTCAAACGCATCTCTTTTCCTCTAAAATACTTCACTTGACTTTCCCAAATCATCCACAGTTTCTTGACAAGTGCATCCAATGCAACAACTCACATCAAAGTAAACCTACAGAATCTCCAAATCTCAAAAAAGTCCAACTGTGACTCATCTGATAACAATAATTACAGGCCAGCTTTCATTTCTTTTCTTGTTGTGTCCTCTCACCTTAAGCATCCTGCTTTGTATTTTCTTTTTTATTTATTTTTATTTTTTGCTTATTTTCTCATAATATACACAACAGCTCTGATTTTCATATAAATATTAAACTTGTTTTTTTCTTGATGTGACAGTAGCAATAACTGCACAGAACATTCTGTTTCCACGAAAACAATGACAGATTTTGTTCTGTTCTTCTTTGTATTTTTAACTCAAGTCTTTTCCGTCCCATATTGCTAAGAACACTTGAATAGTTGTTGTTCAAAAATCCATCACCACACTACCAAAAATGCTTAAATTGATTAACATTAGTTAATGCCTTCGCATTAAGTATTAAACCCTATAGATATTTCTTCTACAGCATATTAAATCACCTTGTATTGTTAACTGTTGTTTATTCCTACACTGTAAAAAATTGTGCTGTTAAATAACGGTAATGTGCTGGCAGCAGAGTCGCCAGCAATCTACTGTAATTTTACAGTATTCGTACTGTGAAATTATTTTACAGATTACCGTAAAAATGAAATACAGTATAATTCTGTTTTTTTTATTTACAGTAAAATACTGGCAGCAGAGTCACCAGCAATCTACTGTAATTCTACAGTATGCATACTGTGAATTATTTAACAGCTTGTTTCTGTAAAAATTAAATGCAGAACATTTCTGTGA
>JAPMOO011908631.1:0-10057 GCA_029874815.1 Luciobarbus comizo
GTAGGTGTACGGCAGATTTGTTCGGTCATCCATCAGTGGTTGGCGTGTCTGTCCAATCACCTGATCAATCTCAGACTGGACTTTCTCTGAAAGAAAGTATGCAACGAAGAACATGCTAACGGCAGTTTTTGAGGACAAGCAATATGAAATCACTTGTTTGATTGACTGACATTCCCACCTTGTACTTCTGGGTACTTGACCATGAAGAGTAAAGCCCATCTGAGTGTATTAGAGGTGGTTTCTGTTCCTGCTCCAAACAGATCCACCACACAGTACATCAGGTTGTCCTCAGTGAACTCTGCCTCACTGTCCTTACACTGGGAATGTTGGAACACACATACACACNAAATTGTATATGGCAAAAAATGTTTTTTCTAAATATATATATATATATACATGTTTTGCAATCGTGCTCATATTTGTGAAAACAGCTCTCTTGCTCGTGTGATATTGCTTATTTTATAATATAAAAATAAGATCTCATACAAGTACATTTCTGCAATCATACCTTGAATTTTTGGGGAATTTGTATTCATTTTGATTAAATTTTTGACAGTTCGCCAATCAATTCTGACTGGCACAGCATTTTCAAAACAAATCAAATTAGAAACAAGTTATTGATTGCATTTGAAGCAGCAAGTTTTACATCATCATGTTAATGATATTAACAAATAAATCAGACAATGCACTGGCAATTTTAGTGATATCCCTGCAGTTGTGGTCTTGCCTGGTCTTGAAATAAAATCCTGAGTCCTTTTAGTCTGAGACCAAGACAAGAATGATTACTAATAAGATCGAGACCGAGACAAGACCAAGACCTTCAAAAAATGGTCTCAAGACCAGTCTCAAGTACTACAACACTAATGCTCATCCATCAAAACTTTACTAGCAAGGTGCTGGTTTGCTTTATTCAGCTGAGAAAAATTCTGGTTGCAGTTTGTACATCTCACCCTCTGACAGGCACCACTGCTGTGTTCAGTGTTTGGGCAGCACCCACGCTGTCTTTGGTAAAGACACGGGGGACAGGGACAGCCCAAAGGGGAGGACCTTCTACTGCCACTCCCACCCCTCGAACGCGAACTGTAGGAATGGTCTGCGTTGAGGGAGGATCTCAATGTGGAAGTATGCATCCTTTAGGTCGACTGCTGCAAACCAATCCTGGGATTGGATGCATCTGAGGATGCGCTTCTGTGTCAACATCTTGAACAGAAGCTTGTGAAGGGCCTGATTCAAGACTCACAGATCCAGGATTGGCCCAAAGGCCACCATTTTTCTTGGACATGATGAAGGGCTGTAAAACCTTTGCTACTCAGTTGGAGGGACAGGCTCGATTGTATCCTTTGCCAGCAGGACTGCAATCTCGTCGCACAGGACAGCAACTCGGTGGCATCTCGGACTGCCATCAAAGTCTCGAGAATGCCACTGAACCTGGGGAGTCGCCTGGCGAACTCTATCGCGTAGCCCAGTCAAACTGTCCAAATGAGCCAGAGGGACGGGTTGGGTAGCACAAGCCATGAACCGAAACTCCATTCAAGTGGCACCAAAGGGACAACCGACATAGCTGCGGTGGTGCAGCAGTGGGGAACCCTGCTGGACGACCCAGAAAGTATCGCATCCTGGGTTACACCAACAGGATTTCCGGTGTCCCCAAAGGGACTGGTAAGAGATACATGAGGAAGCGTTGCGTCCTTGAACCGTGGTTTCTTGGCAACTGGCAATAGGGGGTGTTGTGGACTGCAGGCTGTTGGCCAGCCCTCGACAGAATGGTGGCAGATGGAGGATCACTTCAGGGCAAGATGTGATCCAAGATGTAAGGGCAAATTCCTCAACAGTGTTGCCGAACAAGCCAATCTGGTAAATGGGAACATTGAGAAAGTGCACTTTGTCAACATCACTCATCTTGACCAGGTTGAGTCAGAGATGATACTCTTGGACCACCAAGGTGGATATCGCCTGCCCAAGGGACCGTGCTGTGACTTTCGTCACCCGCAGGGCGAAGGCAGTCATCATGCGCAGATCCTGCATCAACCTCGGGTCAGTACTACCCTTGTGCATTTTTTTTTAGTGCTTTGGCTTGGTGGACCTGCAGGACAGCCATTGCATGCAGGGCAGAGGCAGTCTGGCCCACAGCACTGTAAGCTTTGGCAGCGAGGGCCGCCAACAGCTTACAGGCTTTCAAAGGTGAATGGCTTTGTATTGTTATTGTAAACAACACTAGACTCCGAAGTAAAAATCTGAATGAACGGATGCACAGTGTTGCCTTACCCATATGAACGGGGAGTGAGTCGGCATGCAAAATCAACTCGCCAATTCTCATTGGTGTTTTCTCTTAAACACAGAGGTGATTGGGGCTTCAAAGTAAGACCCCTAATGTCGTCATGACTTAACTCGTACTGACCAAAAGATAAAGAAATATTTTCTTATATTTATATTATATAATATATAAGAGTTATATTTATTTTTGGCCCATTTTTATTTATTATCAAATGTAATGTAAAATGTAATTTAAATTTGGAAATGTATTTCCTTGCCTCTTGAAGTATATTTTGTAATATATTTTGTCATTTAAAAATCTTAATGAAAAATATATTCAATTTAAAAAGTACATATTCTAAAGAAATCATTGCAATCACAGCACCAAAAGGCTTGTTCGAGATGCATCAACCCCATGCAGACCGATCAGCGCACAGAGCGCGAGAGCGATCCAAAAGCATAAAGAGTCTTCTGCCAATCGCTTCCGCAGCACCTCGATGCCACACACTGACAGGTCTGACGATGCGTCCCAAACAAGCCAAAACACAGCATCAACAATGGCGGATGTTGCGTTGCTATTGTTGTTCATAGCTTTACGAACCTACATTGGCATCCAAACACAGCAAACCCAACCCATTCATGTTCAGCTGTGATTTCAAAATTGGCGGTGAAATGTTTTTGTTCGTCTTGTTGGACATGGTCACCCTGCCCCCAGCCCCCCTGACACAAGCGGTTCTTACTTCTAGACCAGCAATATTTTGGTGCTACTTATGCCGAGTTCACACTGCACGATTTTAGCCCCAAATTTTCACTCGCCAACAGGTTTTTCAAAATCGCTGACAAATGCCCAAAATCGTAGGTAAATCGGTGCTCGCTCACGCGAATTACAATCACGCAGTGTGAATTATCAAAGCAGCGATCTGAGAGAATCTTGCTAAATATCTGGCAATTCAAATCCTGCTGTGTGAAATGAGTTCTGACTACTCGTGACCTACAGCCAATGAGAGAGCAAGATACAGGGCAGCGGGAAGTTCGGAGAGGAGTTATAGACCACAATATCAGTGTGCTCTTGCGTTATTTCCTTATCAATTCTCACATGCATTTGGCTGTGTTACGTAGTTTGCAGACCAGACAGAGTTGTCGGCAATTCTTTCGATTGTAAAGTCATGCAGTGTGTAACTTCCTGTCGCCGATCCATCGTGCAATGTGAACACAGCAGCACCTGAATGCTACCCCAGATAGTCGTGCAGTGTGAAATCAACAGTGATCCGATGACTTTGAAAATCGTACAGTGTGAACTCAGAATTACAAACCACTTTGCCTGGTTCAGAGCTGGTGCTTTGGGTGTTGAAAAGAAAAAAAAAAAACGATTTGAAACTAGGCTCTGGCTATGAACCAGCACTCAAAATGCCTTTGTGGAAAAGGGGTATCTAGGGCAGACAAGAATATTCAGAAAGGAGGTTCTAATGCATGTCCCGACTACTAATAGTCCTTTTAAAGGAATATAAGTACACAAGAGCATCTTAGGACAACACTACCTTCTCAATCTCATCCAGATAACAGTCAATGTAGTCTCTGGGGTTGGACGGGTCTCTGTCCTCCTTATGTTTTCTGATTTCCTCTTGCAGGATGGGCTTAAGTTTGGAAATGCTGGAGAATGCTGTCTGGTGTTTTCCCGGCAGAAAGGACATGAGAGTGGGAAAATGATTATATAACTGTAAAGACACAAATAAAGGACAAACATATGTTCAAACAATGCAATGTTTTTAATAAGAACTACAGTTACATGAATGAAACTGATGTTTTAGTTAATTAAGCCAATATCATTTCAGGTTCAATAGTTCATATTGACATTTTAATTATTATTATTTTACTTTTTAGTTCGTTTGTACTACCTGCCCAACTCAATCAGAGCAGATGAATCCTTAGCCATTTTCAAGAGACGGCTAAAAACACATCTCTTTTTATTACAAAAAAAAAAAAAAATTCTTGAAATACTAACACTAATTTTCTTTTTCTATTCTATCTACTTGTTTCTTAAAATAAAAAAATAAAAACTTGCTACATGTACTGCGTTAGGCTAACTGAGACTTCCCATAGTTCTTGCATGTTGTTGCTCTTTTGTTGGTTTTGATTGCTTCTATTTTGTCCTCATTTGTAAGTCGCTTTGGATAAAAGCGTCTGCTAAATGACTAAATGTAAATGTTTGTCTTGCGTATGATATTGTGATAACAGGCTAATCTCATACCCGACCCCAGTTTGAGATGGGAAGTTGAAAGACGTCATCTAGATACTCCTGCATTAGATGAAATGTATGGTCATCATACTCAAACCTGTGACCAAACACCAACCCACAGATTATATTAGCCACTGCATCAGTCACAAGATGCTGAGGGTTGAAGGGCGAACCTAGAAACACAACAATGAAAGAGAAGAGGAACCATTCAGAGGCATCAAAACGTGTTTTCATGACTTTCAGAAAAAGGAAAAAATTCAGAGACTGTTAACGATGTCAAATTTTTTTGTAATTTAATGCAAAGGAGATAAGAAAGTATAGTGTTATAAATGTACATACATTTAAAAAAAATATAAATATAAAAAACTTGAGGATTTATGATGCTGATGATTGAAAAAATGTGTCATCACAGTCTTGTGAAAATCATTAATAAATTGTTTATATTTAAAAAAATTAAAGGGGAGATGACCTATTAAATTTGCATTGATCTTATGACATATAAGAGGTATTTGTACCATTAAAACGTCCTGCAAACACTCACTGGCCACTTTATTAGGTACACCTTGCTAGTACTGGGTTGGACCCCCTTTCTTCGTTCATAATCGAATGCGATTTATCAGCGATTATGAATGCGATTTTGCGTGGCTTGTCAGCGAACTACGGCTCCGTGTATTAAATACTGCTCCATCTGAAAGCAGGTGATGGAGATTTACCGCTAATCAAAGAACCCTCTTTACTGACTAGATGCGCATGACAATAGCATGTGATTAATCGTGCAGCCCTAGTACACTGCAGTCATAAAGGGATGGACATGGTCAGCAACAATACTCAGAGCTTCTCAAATGGGCCGGACTTTTTCCCAATGGTGACGTGTACCTAGGGAGAAATCTGGAATTGCTTGTTCTGAGAGACTGTTTATGATTTATTGGGATTATAAAAAAAATAAGTGGATGGATTTTTACCATTACATGCTGTGTTGTTTTCACACAATGCAGCCATACAACAGTGTTCAAACGCCTTATAAAGGAGATTTTTGCATAATAGGTCCCCTTTAAAATTTGTATTTGTTTTTTATTTAATTTTATCAATTTTTGTTTAATTTATTACTATTGTTGTTGTAATTATTATTATTATTATTAAAACATTTGATTCCTAAAACTTTCGATTTATTTAGATATACAAAAAGAAATCCAGATTTTCAAAGTAGTCTCAGATTTTTGTCACTGTATTTATTTCAATAAAAAGAGAAAGTTGACCAAAAATGACCTTTTTGACCTTAAAAAAGACATTTGCACTTGCAGATGGCGGCCTGTATATAAATGCAGACTTTCAAGACATGATTCAGACATTAAAGCCACATTCACACAGCAGCAAAATAAGGTTGTCAGTCCTGTATTTGAGTCCTTAATAAGGTTACATTCACACACAGTACAGTTATTTACGGGCGTGACAACCGCATTCTGTAACCGAACTCACACCTGTAAGGCTACATTCACACTGTCAGTTTTTGGGATTTACAGTAGCATCTCGAATACTGCCTGTATGAACGTGCAACGGGAGTCAAGCCCGTATTACTTACCAATAACCATAGAGACAGTGACCAAAGTAAAATCAAAGATGGTGACGTCCATAATACTGAAAGTTTTATCACTTCTGACATGACAAGAGTCCAATCGAGCCGCGAGTTCTTCCGTCAAATCTTCATTAACCGACAGCAGCCTTTAAATCTGGGTAGAGAGCGGAGCATATTTGAGTCGCGCGCAGAACACAAAACTAATGGGAGCGGCTCTGGTGGAAAACCGACTGGATCTAAAACTTTCAGATGACACAGATCATTTCTCCATCACTGTAAGTTACCGAAACCACACATGAAAACACGTAACACACAGTTGACACATGTTTGTGCAGCAGAGCAGCTCTCTCCCACTGTATGACGTGACAGACGTCCAGTCCTATTCTGTTCACACAGCCCGTGTGATCCGAGAATGCGATTGTGAGTCCTGAAAATTTATGGGTGTGAGTTCAGTTACAGAATGCAGTTATAACGCCCCTAAATAGCCGTACTGTGTTTTAACGTAACCACATTAAGGACTCAAACACAGGACTGACAACAGTATTCTGCTGCTGTGTGAACTTGGTCTAAATTTTCAGGACTCACAATCGCATTCTTAGAAAATACACGCTGTGTGAACGGAACAGGACTGGACAACTAGTTGTCTGTCACATCATACAGCGCGAGAAAGAGCCGCTCTGCTGCACAAACGCGCATCTACCATGTGTTATGTGTTTTCATGTGTGTTTTCGGTAACTTACAGTGATGGAGAAATGAGCTGTGTGACATCTGAAAGTTTTAGATCCAGTCAGTTTTAAATCCAGTCAGTGATAAGATTTCAGTTTAATGGACATCGCCCATCTTTAGCTTTAGTTCTTTAGCTTAACCGTTCCATTCCGTTCCGATCCAGGCCAGTCAGTACAGATACGGTTTCATTTTCCACTGTGGTGCTGATAACGAAACTCTTTTGGAATGCGTCAGTCGTTGCCTTGGTAACAAAAGTGTAATGTAAACAGCGATATGGAGGATGACCAGATATTTCTGTTTTTGGGACTCCTTTTTTATCTGCTATTTACTTTGTTAAATAACAGGAAAAAAGGACACAACTCTTAATGCGAAAAATAAAAATAAAAAGGCGACGATGACGGGTATACCAACAAATGCTGAGAGAATATGCATGCCACCAGAGACAGACACAGAAGGAAAAATTCCTTTCTAAAAATACCACATTTATTGACAGTTTTAATGCATAAGCTATTATTAATTGAATTATGCTATATTAGGCTAAGTATAATATTATAATATTGCTGTACTTTAATGTGAGTTTTAATTAGCCTATATAAAGCATGTTGTTCACAAAAATGATTTACAATGCATTCAAACTGTAAAAAAATGTTACACTAACAACCCAAAATATTAATTTGTATTAATTCATACTTGAGCGCTGTTACTTATGCGTAACGTTGGTGAAAGTAAAAACCAATGCCTGTAGATGACAGCAAACGACTATTATTAGGCCTAAAATAAGGCTTTGTTTGTTATGAGAATTAACCATGGTTTTATTATAGTAAAACTATGATTTTGGGCGTATTGATTACCATTTGTATAACCACACAAATACCATAGTGTTTATAGTAAAACCATGGTTAATTTAGGATTACCATTGATTTTTTTTCTAAGCTTGGTTACTATTATCTTCAACAAAGTAATACATTCAATAAAATGTATTAAGTAACAAAATTACAATTATAGCCTAAAAAAAAGAAACACCACATATTGTTACTAAATTCCATTAATTCAATTCCATTGTTATTGTACTTCAAGATTCTTAGTGCAATTATTATTTTGAACAAAACCAACCTTATTGTAAAATTTTACTAAAATTAGGTACTACACTTCCTATGGAATACATTGCTAATAACAATTTAAGTGACATTTGAGTACAAGATTACCAAAAAATAATGTACTGCATAATACTGATTTAAATATCATTAGCAGTGGTTAATGTATGCACTTTGATGTATTTCCCCAGGTGTTTCGCATGATGCAAAACACAAGATGCCCACCCACAGTATGGACCCACTGCCGGGGAAATGACTGGTGGGAAAAATATGTTCCACTGTTTTCAGATCGGCAATGGATTGACAACTTTCGCATGTCTAAGAACACATAAGATTACGCCCTGCTATGAAAAAAAAAAAGACACTGCATTCCGTCTTTCTGTCCCTCACCATAAAAGAGTAGCCATCGCCCTCTGGAAATTGGCAACAAATTCAGAATAAAGGACACATCTTTTTGGAGTTAACTGTATGGCGTTGCACAAAGGAGTTCTGCGTTGCAGCTGCAGACATCTTGCTGGCTGAACTCATCCCTCTCCTATCTGCAGAGAAACTTGCAGAGATGGCAACATATTTTGAAAGGCGATGCAGGGTGCCACAGTGTGTGGGTGCGATCGATGGTTCACATATAATCGCACCAAGGGAACACCATAATGATTATGTGATTCGCAAGGGTTGGACCTCTATTATCCTACAGGCTTTTGTAGATGGAAAGGGGCAGTTTTGGAATATTTGTGTTGGCCGACCAGGAAGCCTACATGATGCCTGTGTACTTCGACTGTCTAAACTGTGGGACCTCTTGAACACGCAGACATTTTTTCCTGCACACACAAGACCTATTGGAGGGGAGAATCTAGGCTATTAAGTTATTGGTGATGCTGCTTATCCTGCTCAACCATGGCTAGTGAGACCTTTTACAGACACAGGAAGACTGACAGAACAACAAGAGATGTTCAATGCTAGGATCAGTCGAGCCAAAGTGATGGTAGAAACTGCATTTGGCAGACTGAAAGGAAGGTGGCGTTGCCTTTAGAAACGTAATGACTGCGATTTGGATTTTTCCAGAGAGATGGTTGTAGCATGAAAAATAAAATATAATACAAAAACACTGAAACAATATGAAAGATTTGTAAATACAAAACATCACACTACTGAAGAAACAAAAAAATGTATTGTTCTTCACAATGTTGTACACTTTCCATTAAAGAATTAAAATAGAGCAATAAGCGAATTATCTTACTGTATGTAATCTCTTTACATTGTATATTTTCCATTAAACGATTAAATGAAATCAACAAGAAAATTGTCTTCCTGTATGCAATCTCTTTACATTTACGAACATCACTGTTAAGTAGGAACAACTGTACATTTAGTCTACATCTAGTGGGTCAGCAGGGGTTACAGGATTCTGCCCCAGAATCTGAACGAATTGTCCAAACAACTTTAAAAACTGATTATTAAAATTTTCTTCCACCTTTAACTTTGCTGCTTCAGCTTCTGCCTCTGCCTAACGACACTCAATCATTTGCTGATGATGGTTGTTGAGAAGAGGCTGTGTCAGACTCTTTAAGGTATGAAAGGAATTCAGTTTGGGTGTTGGGACTGTGCGTCCTTTTCCCTTTAAAATAAACAACACCTTTTCAGCCTGTTTTCATAGAAACTGAGGTTACCAAATTATATAAACGGTGTAGTTGTCATTTAGGCACTGCATGGTATGTGTATAAAATCCAGCAACCACATTTGTAAACTATTAATAATGTTTAATTTAAGTTAACATTAAACTTTAAAATTAATGCAATTTTATTTATTTTTTGGTTGTTTCTCATATTATGTCTGAACATTAAAAATAAATATTAATGATAACAACAATAATGGTAACAAAATAGTGGTAGTAGTATCTGTATTAAAATACATTTGTTAAAAACAGACACTGAATTATTTGTTACAATTTTTGTCACATATATTTCATGCACCTTTGAGAAGATTTGAATGCATTTTGAATTGCTGGAATGTTGTTATCACAGTCTGTCCCAAAAGGGGGGTAAAAAAGTTTCTTACCAAGAATGCTGCATGCATGATTGTTGACTGTATTCTGAAGATCAGAGGATGATCTTCGGCTTCTGCTATTATTGTCCTTTTGGACACGATATGTACAGTGCCCTCCATAAGTATTGGAAC
>JAPMOO011909069.1:0-10420 GCA_029874815.1 Luciobarbus comizo
ACATCTTTTATCCTGAGGTCTGATTTATCTTTCCCAGAGCTCTCCACTCTGGCTCATTTTCATAGGAAAGCCATAAACCGGGTCTCAACGGGAGGAATTCTGGATAATGTATTCCAGGAGACTCGGCAGAGAGCTTGAACTGAACATTATCTTTATTCTTTACCATTAACTTAAATATAAAAAGCATCCTAAACCAGATCATGCCATTAGTAACCACCAGGGAGAAACTATATAAAACTGCACGAATAATTTCTGGCTCATGGCTGATCTGAACAGAAATCTATAATTCATTTCGACTGTTAGTATACTATGCATCCTGCAGAGACTAGAGATGTTACATTGGTCTGTGCACCCTTGCACAAAGCTAATGCAACACCCAAATGTCAGGGCGAGTGCAATCATGGATAATGACAGGCTAGTGGTGCATTTCAGACATGGAGACAGCCATGCCGGTGTACAGTAAACTAATAGACAGTGTGATTTATTCAGCAGCGTCTTTAACACAGTTCACGGCTTGCCAGAATTGGTCTTTGGGATTAAAAATATGAGCTGTTGTAAGCAAACATCTAAAATATCTAGAATACTACAGAAGCCTATTTTTTACCATGTAAATTATCCTTCTCTCTGGTTGGTTTGTTGCTAATAGTTCTTAATAATGCAAGCAATGGATTAATACTTTTCTATTAGAGAAGGTGCAGTTATTCCATGACAGATGATAAAATGGGAGGACAAAAACCTATTTTATTGTCTCCGAATAAAGCATCTGAAGAGTATTTTTAAGCAGCCTAACCAACCTAAGATGGTTTGCCAGTCTAAGTTGGTTTAAGATGGTTCAGAAATTGCTCAGAACCCCTCTAAAATCAACCTTGAGCTGGTTTAAGCTGTGTTTTTGGTGCAGCTCACACTGTTCTCAGAATATGTAAAATCTAGTTTGTATTTCTACTCCCTTTTTAATTTCACTCTGGCCTTCATTTAACCCCTCATTCTTTTTTCATCCACACTAGAATTAATCATCATTAACTGCTATTTTTATTATCCTAGTGTGTGTCTGGTCGATGTGTTCTTTATACACGGTGTGAAGATATGGTTTGCTTGTGTATTGAATTGGAGGAGAAACCTTGATGAGTAGCTATTGAATGCAATTCTGAAACAATAAAGAACCACATACTGGATCCATACTCCCCAGCTCTGGTAATGGAAAACAATAAACAATGTCCATTGTCACAAATGCTTCTTAATACATACCACGTTATATATGCTGACGTGAAAGGCATGGAGTTCTCTTTGAGATATAAAGGAGTTATAAATGTCCTCCGTACAAGTGAAGCGTGAATCACACGCTTACAGTTTGCCGCAAGGCACACTGACTGTCCTCTCTTCACTTGCCATACACAAGTATGCACATTGTGATCTAGGACTCTCATTTCAGTTCAGCTTGTTATGATAAAACATTGTCATCTAAAGGGGTGTCACATACCCCTCACATAGGCTTTGTGTTTGTGGATATAAATCTGAGATTCCCTCTAGGTGGTCTTTATAACTCGTAGTATACATATCATTGGGTGTATATAAGAAATCTAGCGCTGTCAAACGACTAATCATGATTAATCACATCTGAAATAAAAGTTTTTTTTTTACATAATATATATGTGAGTACTGTGTGTGTTTATGTATATATAAATACACAAATGCATGTATATATTTAAGAAAAATATGTTATGTTTATATGTTGAATGTATTTCTTAATAATATAAATTAAAATAATATAAATATATACATGTAAATCCGTGTTAATATTTTCTTGTATGTGTATTTATATATGCATAATAAATATACACAGTACATACAAATAGACCTATATTGTGTAAACAAAAACTTTAATTTTGGATGCAATTAATCGCGATTAATCATTTGACAGCACTAATATCATATGTTTCCCTGAATGCTGAATGTGTAATTTGGCTAAATCTGGTAAGTAGGGCATAGTATAAGCTCAATTCATGAAAATGGATCAACAAATAGGCAGGCTAACAAAAGAACTGGTTCATTCAGAGCTAGACTAATGCTGATGAAAGACCCTTTAGATGAATACTGAGAGTCATTTACACAGATGCTGTCCATGTGTACTCCTGCTGTCCCTTACATTACATCCTACAGCGCGCATATACAGCTCCCTGTCAATATTGCATATTTTAAAGGTAAAAAACAAATCAAAACAGACAATGACAATCTAAGCAGGGACGAATGTGCATTTGGTCAGTCTTCCGCTCATGGCTTTGCTCTCTATCTGAACCTTGTGTCTGATATTTATTATGTGTACTGGATCTCATGTCCCTGGAGAAGACAGTGAAACCAACACACACACACACACACACTCACGGCACATCAAACCACAGGAAAACCAATCCATCATCCCGTGACAGAATCCAGCACAGGTGTCCGGAGCGTTTATGGCTTTTAATGATCAGGTTTCAGTCAATATTGATTATGTGCGTGAGCCTTTCATTTGGACTGGACAATGCAATTGCATTTTCACTATTATATCGTATTTTCTGTGCTTTCAGTATGAAGTTAGCATAAGGTGTTTCAGCAACATTAACTGATATATTACAAACAAAACAAACTCAAAATGTTTAATGCGTTTGTGGTGAATGATGTGGGCATAATATGAGTCAATGACAAATAAGGATGTCCAAGATGATGGAAAGGTTCAATGTTTTTCGAAATATTAAAAATATTTTAGTTTAAAATTTTCCTTAATCATTTCAAACTGAAATTTATTTGATTAAAAAAATCTTTATTTTTCCAGGTAAAATATTTTACCCCATTTGACCTGAACAAACTGTTCCTTTTCATAAAAGGTCAAAATATATGATTAATAAAACTGGCTTAATAACCAAGATGGGTCCTTTTTGAAAACTGTTTTTTTGGGGGGGGTTTGTCATGTGACTACAAAATGACTTTCTGCATCCAAACTGACTTTGATTTGGTGGACAAAAAAGTTTTTGAAATATTAATGATATTTTAAAACAAAATAGCTTCATTAATCATTTTTTTTAAAGCAATATTATATGTAATTTTATAATAATTATAAAATAAAATATGCCAAACTACTTTTACCAGCATTATTTTCCCCCAACCATACATTTCTTATGAATTGCATTTTTATGTATTTACATAATTTATGAATAGGATTAAAAAGTATTCCTATACACATTACTTAAAAAGATATTTGTGTTAAATAGCACCAAATGTAAAATATAAAAGTGCCAATTTTATTTAATTGTATCAAGCTACAAATAAAATACATTAAATATTTCAAAAAAAGCATTTCAAATTAATAAATAAATAGGCGTTTGATCATGGCAAAGTTCATATGCACTTTGTAAAAAAAATCTATCAGTCTGTCTATACTAAACGCCATTCTGTTGCTGAACGCTCTCTCAGCTAGTATGCACTACACATGACAGAAACAGCTACACCTCTGAGGGATGCGCATTTGGTGCTCTAATTTTCCCTTATTCAACCGAACATGAACCACTCCGCCATTTAACGATCCATCTGGAGATGAGAGGCAGCTGCATTCATGTTAAACGCACGGGCACTTCCTGGGCAGATCAGTTCACCAGCTGGAGCTTTACGCAATGGAATATAATGCACTGGTGATCAATCACAGGGGTGAGGCTTTGCCAAAACGCATATATTAAGCTCATCTCTAGAACCAAAAGATAGAGTTATGGAAACATCCCCTAAAATCTATCCTCATTACGCCTATAAATAACAAACCGAGCAAAATAAAACAAAAACGCAGAGGTCTGTCGACAGAACCCTGCCTAATCCCTCAAACGTCCGTGCAGAATAAGGGCGTTCCTGTGTGATAGACCATCTTTACATTTGTGCGTCAAGGGTTTTTGGTGCTAGTCTGGTTCTCGTGCCACATATTAATAATTTAAAAAACATACAATGAGAGTAAAACCTATTCATGTCATGATGCACAATGCGCATCCGCAACATCCCTAGAGTAATGTCCTCCCCGTTCAGCACAATGGCAGGGAAACAACCAGCCGCATCCGGGGGAACCGAACGCTGAGGAACAATATTGACACATGCAACGGGAAGGCACCATAAAATAGCACGCACATATGGTTGAATACTAAACCTCAGTAGCCGAGGATTAACATTATGGTCTTACTTTCGCCAACGACCGCCTTTAATCCAATTGGTGCCATGATGCTCCTGAGTGTTCGGCCGTGTGCTGTATCTTTTCCTCCTCTGCTCCTCTTGATGTCTCTGGCAGAGCGGTGCTGCGCACTGACAGCAGCTGACTGCGGAGATTCGTCACTGCGTAACCGCCCCTCCCTCAAATATGCTGCGGGTTTGCCAAACGCTGAGGGCGCAGACACAGAATCACAAGTGAATCCATCCTTGATTTCACGCTGATTGTTCATGCCATGATCAGTGGAGGTTGTAAAATACCCTTGCAACTGTTCCCACTGTTCATTGACCACTACGTGACAAAAAACTCTTATGGTGACATAGGCAAAATGTGGGAGAGAAAGCGTGATTTCTGTGCATATAAAAGGTTGAAAACATGGAAATAGTTTGTCATTTTTTATCGTATTGTTTGTTATGTATTTGCTTAATGTCTTCTTTTGCTGTTGTAGATAGCCCATAGTAGGCCTACAGCAAAATTAGTATATCGAGGGTTGAGAACCAGAAGGGCGTAAGTGACATTTTTGGTGAAATTGAGATATATACATCAAATGAAAGCTCTTAATGAGCTCTTTCTACTGGCAAAAGTACTGTCATCCATGTGTGTACAAATTTGTGTTATAAACCATTGAAATCCGTACGCAAAGTCAGATCAAACTATGGTAAAATTTTTGTTTTGGCTCTCCTGTAAAGTTGGTGAAATGTCACTTACGCCTCTCTGGTTCTCACCCCTCATCTCTTTATTGTGCTTGGCCCCCCTGGATGAGCGAGCACGTGCCTAGAATACCTATGCATAAATCCGGCCCTGGTCACTCAATTAGAGAAGCAACTAAAGGTTTAATATTTTACACTGAATTTTAATTTCACTGTCTACCAAACAAAGCAGTTTTAGTGTAATTCATCAAATTAACAATACAAATTGTTAAAATACGAATAAAAATAAAATAAAATAAAGATATACTGTAATATTTTACATTTTACTGTTGTCATGTACAATATGTGTGATCATTTGATAATATTCCTGGCTCTAGTGCAGCATTAGTCATTTTGACCGCATGAGGGCGATAAACGTCTACTTAACGTAAACCCTTTATATTTTTTTCAACAATAAAAAAATATTATCATTTAAACACTCATATTTAGAAAATTATATAATTTTACCGTACATAGGCCTATAGTATTACAATTGTTTAATTTATAAATTAAATTTTTTCATCCAGTTTGTGTTTTTATAAAATATGATTATATTTTTAAACTTTGTTTTTAGAAAGTCTTTAGAAAATCATTATTAAAAATATTTTTTTTATAATTTATTCATATTAAAACAATATTTTAGGAAAACACTTTTATTAATAATAATTTAAAATGCTTTAGGAAATTATATATTATTTTATCTATCTGCCATGCCAGACTATAAAATGATATTATCAATAACATATCAATATTATTCATTTTTTACTAAAAGTGTCTTTTTAATAATAGCATTTTAAACTGTTGTTTTTAGAAAATTACAATATTTAATCTCTCTCTCTATATATATATCTGTCTAATTACTATTATTTATTTTTTTATTAAAACTATTATATTTTTCTAAAATACAATTTTGCCTTTTCTTCCCTCAAAGGCTTCATTCGGGTTCCTAAAATTAGTTTGCATTTCCGGAGAAAATATCAGTTTTGTTATTCAGTTTCAAAGATGGAATGGAATTTGCAAACTCTATAATGCTTGTAAGACTGAAAAATAAAAAATCATTCATTCATAACTTCAAGAAATAATAATTTCTTAAAGATTTCGAGACCAAAACGTGTTCATTTTCTATTAAATAAATAAATATATCAAATTAAGCCCATCATATAACAAAAGCAAATCCCAGATCACATCAGACTCTCTAAAATACAACAGAAGGTTTGTTGTGAAGTTGGGTGTGTCATGCGGTGTAAACCACACCCTCTGACTGTCACTCATTTGACTGGAGTTTAAATGAGTCTTGTTTCTCTCACAGAAGGGCGTCAGGTATTCACGCAGTGAAGGCACGTCGATGCAGAATGAACACAAGGCTCTGAAGTAACCAGGGATGCTTTATTTGGAAGACTCAAAAGACACATTTCTGTAGTGTTTCAGATCCAAAGGAACAATATCTGTGACTGCACCATGGGTGATGTGATTTCTACCCACCTGGACGAAGGCAAACGGGAGATGATTACAGGTAAAACGCGTTTGTCTTCCTTTTAAAAGGCGTCCTAAAAAAACGCGACGCAACATAGACGTTCGCATGTGTTAATAAATAGTAACTCGGACTGAATCTAAGAACGCGTCGCGTTTAAACGCATTAGCTATACACATGTTTAGTTAAATGACCATTTGAGGCAGGCAACATTGAGTAATACGTAGCGCTATTTGTATTAAAACATTGCTAATCCTTTTTGAATTGTTGTTTTTCCACTGTATTTTAGGCGTTTAACGTTTTGCCAACTCTACTTTTTTTGAGTAGCCTATCCTTTTCATGTTTAATAGTAGGCCTACTATTTTTTTGTGTCCACAAATTATATTTTCTTTTATAACTCTAATGATAAAATGGAAAAATGTCCTTCCATTGTGTGCCCATGAAGCTTCTACTAAGTATTTTTGCTGTATTATGCGTCCTCTAGTCTCGTTTGTTTGGAGAACTGATTATATCCTCTACCTGTAAAGACACCCTTCATAACCATATATTAGTTCCTCTCCAAAAGCATGAGAAATAATCACATTCCTTTAAAGAAACATGCTTTTGCAATTAAAGAGCTTTAAGGTGTGGAATACCGCATTTTCCTAGAAACTAACAGGAACATTTCATAGCTATCCAGTGTGACCAACCTAACACGTGGGAAATGAAATGTTACCAGTCCATAAGTTGTGACGTCAGTGGTTACTGTGTTTTGGATCTGCTTCTCGTCTTTTTCCCTCATGTCAATCATAGAAAGTATCTCTGGATGAAAACCAACTTGATTAGATATAACCTAAGTGTTCATTTAGAACAATCTTCAGTTGTGGAAAACTGTTGAAAAACCAGTTTGAGTGAAACGAACATAGTGTGAGAGAACTTCCTAACGTTGGAAAACAAAAGCTCTTTTGGCTGTGGCTGGAAATTTTGGATCACTGCAACCTTGTATGTACACAAACACACACACACACACACTCTAAGAACAAGTCAGGACTGGTTAAGAAGTATAGGTTTCATTGTGTGTGTTTGAAGCACCAGTCCGGATCTTTCACTGATGATAGGCTTGAGTCACTTGTTGAGCTGGCACTTGATGAAGTGATCGTCTTGTTCTGAGCTCATTTCAGAGAATGTGAGATGAATGCAGGTGGATCTCATGCAGACTTGTGTGCTGATGTCATAAAATGCTGAGTGTGTCTGCTGAGTCAGCCCTTTTGAAATTCCACCACTGTTTAGTAATGAACTGTGGGAAGATGTTTGGTCTTCGCAAGAGAAGGCCACCCTCATAGACTCTCCCTTTATGAAGCCTGAAGCAGTTATGAAGATGTTTGTGGTAGATGGACAGAAGGTCAGGAGGTTGAAGGGAGGTTTGAACAGAGGAAATTCCTCTAGGGATCTCTAGACCTCCCTTGTGAAATATTTGACTAATAGGCCTGGATGTTTTCTGAGAGAGTGACAGCAAGTATGAACATGTCTTGGAGTAATAGGGAGGATCTTCTCAAGGTGTCATCATGCTCTCAGACTTTTGTTTTATCTGTCTCCCCCATATCTTTCCCTCCCTTCCTCAGTTTCATAGACGGTGAAGGGTTCATCTGCTGACTGTGCATGTGGGAGGGGATGTTTGTCAGCTTTTGGTCTTTTAAAGTCTCTATGATCAATGGATAGATAGCTTTGACTTGTGGAATTCAACTTTTTAAACTTGTCACTAAGGTAAAATAATCTAACTGGCACTTAAGGTTTTGTTGAAATTGCAAGAATGTCTTAGAGAAGCGTTGGTATGATTGATTTTTATTTTTTATTAAGTGTCTGAAGTATGATAATGACTTTCTTGGTGTCTTGTCTAAAAACAGCGTTATTTATACATTATTGCAAATGTTCTTTGTAAAGAAAAATAAACCTTGGATGAAAAAAAAAAATTGAATCTATAAATTAAAAAAATGTTTAAAAAAAACGTACCGTATTGACTCGAATATAAGACGATCCTGATTATAAGACAACCCCCCTTTTTCCAGATGTACCTTTTGGAAAAGGCTTTTTGAAAACCAAATCTTGTTGGGGTTTTTTCTCTGTAAAACAATTTTTTATTATTCCCATTTTAATTTTTGTTTTGAAAGTATGGTAAATACTGAAAATGTACCAACAATGACATTTAAAAATATACACTTTTTGATGCACCATAAAAATAACAGGTAGCCCATCTGAATTATATGCCTATAACATTTAGGCTATCCATCTCATAGTAGCCTAGCAAAATTATTGTCTTGTGTTTTAAAATCACTTGCAGAGGAAGTTTGTTCCCATCAGGCTAACATGACCGTCACGACTCGTGCCACTGTAAGCAACTCGTGATCTTTACAACACACATTACATTAAATATTTCATGGCACACTCGTTGTATGCGTGTTTGGTGCTACCTATTGTTGTGGGTGTATTATTGACATGTGAAAGTCTAGACCCTGAATATAAGATGACCACGTTTTTTCAGATGTATTTCCAAGAAAAAAAACAGTCTTATATTCGGGTCAATACGGTAAATAAAATTTTCAAATTTTAAAGATTTAATTAAATTATATAAAGTTTAATAAAATATAGCATTAAAATATGTGTGTGTGTGTGTTTTCTACATAAAATCATCCTTCATAAGGTAAAGAACATTCTGTGAAAATGTAACCTTGATATCTTCAATATTGAGTACTGCCATGTCAAAGATTGAAATTATAGTGAAATTAATGGTGGAAATCAAACTTTGAAGCTGATCTCAAAATCAGATTTTGAGACTTTAGCCTGGATTTCACAGACAGAGTCACATATAATGTGTGAGTGTGTATATATGTGTGGTGTTATATGTAATATAAATTGTTAATGCTTTGTTTTACATCCTAATATTTAACATTTTCAAAGACAGCTGTTTATTTTTTATGTACATAGACCCAATTTATACAATAACATTAATATTTTGAAAATTTAAATATTATTTGGGAAATATTTAGTTTCTATTATGTTACATTACAAATTTGTTCTACTTCTAGTACTGTGCTGTTAGGGTTAAGTACTGATTTATTTTATTGTTTATTCATATTTAGTTATTTTAATCAATTTTATTTAGTTTCCTCTTAGTTAATATTTTTAACAGTATTTTTCTTAGTTTTTCCATGGACCTCCTAGCATTCTCTTGCAGCCACCTGGGCTTCCAAGATTGAAAACCCCTGCTCTAATGCGCTTTAACACGCTTGGAGTGAAACCCATCTTAAGATGCGACGAGTGACGTGATGTGCAGTGTTCACAACAGCATTACATTTCAAGGTTTATGTTGATAAAAAGTTTTCTAGCGAATCGTCGCCAGCACCTGTTCAGCCAGTGCCAACTGAGCATCTAGAAGCACTCTCTGTAAATATACATCTGCAAATAAGCCAAAGCAAACTGAGTCTACAAGTTATTCTAGTTTAATACAATAGTGGGTCTGCTAGAGAATGGTCTGCCCTCACAGACACACCGGCTGCTGCATTCATGCAAACATAACAACATGCTTTTCATTCAAATGTCCTGTAACAAGAAGCTTCTAATCTGATGGAGTGCTTGAGAATTGTGTAAGCGAAGAGATTCCTTCCTGTGGAGACCTACTGTAGACCATGGTACAGTAAACCAGAATACCCAGAACAAGGCCATGTGTATTTAGAGTGTTGTACTATAACTTCAGTTGACATCAGATGTGGCCCTTCTTCCTTTTCCGTTCCTGTCAGGTTGTTCCTTCCTGTTTTTTATGGAAGTATGTCCTTTCACATACATTCAAACACGTGCCAACTTTCATCAGCATCCAAACGCTAAGGCTCTCGTCCTGTTAATATTAAATGCCACCGATATTGTTTGCTTTAAAACTAGACCATTATGCTTTGAATATGGCATTCAAATGTGATCGCCTTTTATCATGCATCACTTTTTCCTTTTATTGGCCTCTTTATGTAAGCAAATTCATCTTAATAGCACCATCTTCTTTTCATAAAGCTTCGATAA
>JAPMOO011909986.1:0-11011 GCA_029874815.1 Luciobarbus comizo
TAACATTACAGTTCATAAGCCGTTTCTGTGTGAGGGTCCAGATCTTTAGTTCGTCCATCTTGTTCATCAGAGACCGTACATTGGCAAGGACATTTTAGACAATGATGTATTTTAGACAATGATGTTGAATAAACAACACAAAAACATGGCCTTTCAAAATGTTAATGTTGTATGTTTTAATTCTATGACTCTCCTCATTAATTCAACACATTCTTGAATTCTGTCTGTGATATGTTTTAGCCTCTGCATCACATCTTGCTATTCAAAGGAATAGCTCAACGAAAAATAAAAATTCTCTCATCATTTACTCATCATCCTCATGTCGTCCCAGATGTTTATGACTTTCTTTCTTCAGATGAACACAAGAAAAGATTTTTAGTCTGGTTTCTGAAGTGGTCCTGTCCCCTTGCATTATACAAACAAAGTGAACACGACGGTTAAGTTTAAAATATTGGTATTTGTTTTTTTTTGTATTTATCGTTACACTTAAGAAGACACTGATTCATTAACAGGGGTTGTATGAGTTATATTCATTTTTAGACGTCCCATACACTTGCATTATACAAAGAGAGATTTTTTTTTCTAAAACTCTTAGTTTATGTTAATCTGATAAATTAAAGTCATATATGATGGCATGAGGGTGGAAAGGATAGAGTTTAATTTAAATCCCTTTACCTGTATTTGTGTGTGTGTGTGTGTGTGTTCCACTGTGCTGCATTTTAAATGTTGTTGTTGCACTACATGTATGTGTTTGACCTGTGCATTTTGTTTTGTTTTCTCCCTTTGTATATCTTCTGTATATCTGTTAGAAAAAAGTACTTCTACTTTCTTAATACCTGAGTACAATTTAAAGTTGTACTTTTTACTTTTACTCAAGTATGTTTTGGGCCAGATACTTGTACTTTCACTTGAGTAAAATTTTTGAGTACATTTTACACCTCTGCAGAGAAGCAGCCCTGTAATCAAAATTAGGTAAGACTGGTTGCTAGTGTATGATTTTCTCTTTTTCTAAATCTTACTGTTGTTTAATTAATATTAATGGCATCAGGTCAGATCTTATTTTCTTACATACTTGTTTGGGCTTTCTGTTAGTTAAATAGTTTTTGGTTAACCCAGAGGTTGCGTTAGACTTTAACATTGTCCATCATTTTGACAGACAGGGTCGTAAAAATTCTGTCATAATCTATTGTTACCCGTCATTTTCATTTTCATATTTTTATTATTATAACACATTTAATTGCTTGTATTTTTTGTGACAGCAGCAGCCACTAAAAACAACAAAATATGCTAGGGCTGGGTAAAAAAAAGAAATTGATTTCTCGATTTTAAAAGATTCTCATTTTTATGAACCAATATTGAGTCTTAAATCATAATCGTTTCTGTATTCAGTTGATGAATGAAGCGTATAGTGCACCTCCCATCCTATAAATCGCAATAGGCTAAGCTTTGTGCGTTGATAATTTTGATATGAAACAAAGTCCAGGTTTCAAATTCTGTCCAATACCATTTTGGTGCTCTTTTATGTGGCGTGATAGATCCCTGTCTAGACACCTCAGATCAAGCGAAGCGGCAGCGCATGTGAACTGCTCATCTCTTTCGCTTTACTACTAGTAGGTACTTGCCAGTGCATAATCCAACACATTGCAAAAGACTCGTGTCAGTTTTATTTTTGTTCTGGAAGCTGATGATCCCGCACTCTGCTGCCACATTGGAGTGCACTCACCACTAACTGGACAGGGGTGGGAATTACAGTTTACTGATTCTTACCTTATTTAAACTTTGTGTCATTTATTTTATTTGACATCAATGTGTATGCTGTGCCTCCAAGCTTTCTTATTCATTTTGCTAATAAATATTAGATTCTATAAACATATTATTTATTTGGTTCCACAGTGTTTACTTATTTTCAGTTTTATATACCTATTGTGTAAGTTATTTTATATAAGGCATGGTGCATTTCTTTTTTTGTTAATAAAAGATCTATGATTTATATATATAGGCTGAGTGAGTTTGACGTTGTATTTTGTTGTTGCTTGAATTGCATTCCCTTACTGTCACAACCCCACTCCCTAACTGAGATTTTAACTTTGGATTTTAAAGGTGACCTATTATGCCCCTTTTTATGAGATGTAAAATAAGCCTCTGATGTCCCCAGAGTGTGTATGTGAAGTTTTAACTCAAAATAGCTGACAGATCATTTATTATAGCTTGTTACAATTGCCACTTTTAGGGTATGAGCCAAAACACACCATTTTTGTGTTTAAATGTCCCTTTAATTGCAAATGAGTCCCTTTAAATGCAAATGAGCTGATGCTCCCGGCCCCCTTTTCAGAAGGGGGCAGAGCGTTAAGAGCTGGCAAAAACAGGACAATCTCACACACTGCAAATGTCAGAAACTCTCAGTAGCAGTGTTCGGCCCTATATGTTCGAACAGGAATCGGCTTAAAAGTCAGTCATCTGATTGTACTGTGCATAATAAATGCGCATTTATGAATTACACAGATGGTGCCATCACGTGCTATCACAAACTTTATAAGTCCAACGTGATTATGAGCTCAAGAAATTCAAGCGGTCGACTTCACATTGCATTCATATGCAATTTTTAACTACCACATTCCTAATTACGATCATTCTGGTAGCATGTGAAGGCAGCACCAGTGGAAACAGGCAGAGACAATGGTAGCTTTAGCAACATTAGCCTTACAGAGTGCCAAGAGGCTCTTTCAGAAAAGTAATTTGGAAAGCAAACGCGTGATACTTACTTTGTCTGGAGCTGACGAATGAAGCATTGGTATTGATCCCCAAACATATAGGGGACTTTACAGATTTTTTTCAGGGACATTTCCTTTGAAAATTAAACATAACCACAGTGTCCTCAGGGGCTGAGATGGAGGGGAGTTTATGGAGACTCCTATGTCCGTTGGTGCATCCCAAAACACAACACTTGTAATGCCTCTTTGGCGCAGACATTGTATTGCTGCATCTCATTTTGGAGGCTGTGTCCTCCAGAGGTCGCATTCGAAGGCTGCATACGTCATTGAAGCTGTCTCATTTCAGAAAAGCAAGTAGAACACTTCGAATGCGACCTTCTTTCGCAGGAATTCGGAGGATGCATGAGGTGTATCCTTCACTGCCATAGATAACCCACAATTCTTTGCGTCGCCATAAAGAACCGTCGTTAATTTGAAAAATGCCGGCGCCGGCAGATGTGGTGTTTACAACTTATCTTAAATTGCCTCCAGTAAAAACAGATAAACTTTGTTCATAATATCCTCCTCCGTTTTTTCTCTAACAGATGTCTTGTTGTACGTACACTGCAGCTCCTCAAACATTTGGCAAAATAAAACAAGTAGGCCTACAAAATTTTTGTCAAATTACTTTCCAAATTTAGAAATAATTTTCCTTTAAGTATTGTGAGAGCACAACAACTCTCTAAATCTGTTGGCATAGCCAATACTTCCTATTTCGTTTTTGCCCATCCTACAAAGGCCGTCTCGTTTAATTCTAGGTTGAGGACACTCCGTACCATATCATACAGAGGATGCGACCTCCAGAGGATTCAACCTCTGGAGGGCACAGCCTTCTAAATGAGACACAGCTTATATCTCCTGTAGCTACAGCAAGAAAACAGTAATGGTGGACTGCTGCTTCTCACTCAGGGCTGTGTCTATGCTAATAGGGCAGAAAGCATCACAAATGGATGGGACTTTTTCTCTACGATGATGTGCACATAGGGAGGAATCTGGAATTGCTTGTTCTGAGAGACTGTATATGATTTATTGAGATCATAAAAAATGAGTGGGTGGATTTTTACCAGGCTGGTTGTTTTCACACACTCCAGCCACACAACTGTGTTCAAATACCTTATAAAAGTGATTTTTGCATAATAGGTCCCCTTCAAGCTTGCTAATACTGCTATGATAATGATATGCATCATCTGCTGATTGTTTGTTTGTTAAATTGCTGTAAATGTTCAGTAGTAACCTGTAGCTTGGGAAGGTACATTTTCAAATGATCAAAGTCGCACATCAAATTAAGCATGCCTTAATGTGTTGTTCTTTAAGGAATTTAACTTTAAAATATCTGCTTTAAATATTTGTTGGTACCAAGGCTAGTCTCTGATAAAAATATGAAGTTCATTAATCTACCTCATTTGTAAAAATTAATATTATTTTTGTCATGTGATATGTCCCTTCTTGTTTAGTCACTTCCTATAAGTCTTCCCAGTTCCTGCATGAAAACAATGAGACATGGTGTGCTTTCAGTAAATGGAATCCACTATAAAGCATCATAGAGGCAATGCTGTAAGTTCATTTATATGACATATATTAGTAATGATTTAGTTAAAAAAAATGTTTGATAAATTGTTAATGGGGTGGTTGATTACGATTTCACTTTTTTAACGTTAGTGTGTAATATTGCTGTTTGAGCATAAACAATATCTGCACAGTTGCAGCGCTGAAAGTTCAATACAAACAGAGATATCGTCTTTTAAAATTCTGGCAGTTTAATGCCTACAAAAATGGCTTATACTGCTAGTACTGTATAAAGTAGGAAAGCTATTGTTCCTTGGCCAGGAAAATAATCTTTCCTAGAATTGGTAAATAATTATATTGTCTGTTCGGTGGATGGACAGACAGATCAAATAATTGTAATATCAATTCTGCTACAGTTAATTCTAAGATCTAATCTAAATATTTATTATTAATTATAACCAGTTATAATTAATTGTAAATATTTCCCTTTTGAGCTAATTTGCTACACCAAAGACTGATTGATCAAGTATTGCATGGCTTATCTGGTTTCACCTCTGCATATCTTGATGACATTGATTTTTAGTGAAACTTGGGAAGAGCATCTGAAGCATTTGCAGGAGGCGTTGGGTCTTATTTAAGAAGCAGGATTGACCATCAATCCTAGTAATGCCCTGGCAAAGGAGGAGACTGAATACCTGGGTTATGTCCTGGGAAACGGGGTCATCCAGCCACAAGTGGGGAAGGTGCAAGCCATTGAGTCCTGTTCTCTACCTAAGACCAAAAAACAGATGAGGTCCTTTCTCAGATTCACAGGATGGTATCGTTGATTAGTGCCCAATTTTTCTTCTAGAGCAGCTGCCCTGACAGATCTGATTAAAAAGAATGCTCCTAACCAGATTCAATAGACAGAGCCGGCCCAGAGAGCTTTCCAGGATATTCAGGGAGCACTACAGGGAAGCACAGTGTTGTACAGTCCTAAGTTTGATCAACCATTTGTTTTACAGACTGATGCTTCAGGAATTGGCCTAGGAGCAGTGTTACTTCAAGGAGAAGGGGAGAATCGCCATAATCTGGCTTATATTAGCCGTAACCTGTTTCCTAGGGAAATGCATTATTCCACAACTGAGAAGGAATGTTTAGCAGTAAAGTGGGCTTTGGACTCTTTTAAATATTATCTCTTGGGCAGACATTTCACCTTGGAGACGGACCACCGAGCCCTTTTATGGATGAATAAAATGAAGGACTCCAGGATAACTCGTTGGTACTTGTCTCTACAACCCTATCAATTTACAGTTCTTCATCGGACAGGAAAAGAGAACCCTGCTGCTGACTTCCTTTCCCGCAATGTGAGCGAGGAATTAGAGGCTGAGGAGAGTGTGATGGGTGCGTAGCCCACCTCACATGCTTAGCCTCTACCACTGTTGTATTGGTCACACTTTATATTAGGTGGCCTTAACTACTATGTACTTACATCAAAAATAAGTACAATGCACTTATTGTGGTCATATTGCATTGCAAAACACTTTTGCTGCTATTGAGGTGGGATATGGGTAAGGTTAAGGGTTGGGTAGGGTTAAGGTGTAAGGGATGGGTCAACAGTGTAATTATAAATGTAATTACAGAAATCAATTACTTATATTTTTAAAAATACTTATATGTAGTTACATAAGTACAATGTAAAAACATGTATGTACACAATAATTGCATTGTATCAAATGATTAATTTAAATTAAGTACATAGTAGCAAAGGCCACCTAATATAAAGTGGGGCCATTTTTTGTTATATTTATTTAAATTTACTTCACTGTTTATTGGTCAATGGTTAAATTAGTTATTTGTTAGTTTAAATCCCCTTATTCATTATAAAATAAAAATAAAAATAAAAACACACACACAAGGCAAAGAGTGCTGAAAAATTTATTGAACATAGCAGGGTGTACACTTCTTATGTTTCTTTGTCTGTACTTTACCTGAATTCTAGAGTCTCTGGTTCATGGAGTGAATGGCCGTATTCCATGTGTCACCAAACAAAGGAAGAGGTGGGGCTTCAGTTCCCTAACTTGTGCTGTGCCACAGGATATTAGACTGTACAATCATTGTTCAAACTCTGAGGGGGATCCTTTACTTCATTTCATTTAGTTGTTTCTTTTTGAATTTGTCCGAACAGTTTCCTTATTTTGATTTAGGTAACTGGTTGTATTATGTTAATTAATGATGTTAAAATGTATGTTTTGTTGTGAATATTATTGTTATGTGGGGTTTAGCTGTTAAAGTGTTATCTGATTGTTTACCTTTAATGTTTGTTTGGTAGAGGCTACATGGGTATATCTAGAGGTTGTTAGTACTACCCAGTCAGTCAGTCTGTAGTTCACCTGGGCTGTTTCCAGTTCTTCCTTTGTTTGTATATTTATTTTTATTTTTTGTTACTTTGTTAGCAGGGCAGCTTTATTATTTGTAGACCTGTTTAATTTCAGTTATTTTTCTTTCTCTTGAGTTGAGCTTGTTTGGACTATGTTAGATTGGGCTTATGTTAAATCTGCTCCTGTGGATTTGATTGTCATTTTTTATTTTTGATGGAATATTATGTTTGTTCTTGGCCACCACCACAATAAATGATGCAGATTTATTTTCACAGTCACCTTTGCTCTTATTTACCAAGGGTGCCAATATTAGTGGAGGATACTGTTGTACATAATTGATCAAAAATATAATTTTAATTTAACCATTTCAAATATTTTTCTTTAAAATATTTATTGTTCATTTTATATTTATCACAAGGAAGTGTCAAACATGACTAAAATATGTTATTAATATATAGATGTTGATACGTAAAGACACTGACACATTTTAAGAACATTTTAATATTTTTTTAAGACCCTAATTTAAAGGAAAAAAATCCCAATTAAATATTCTGCTTATACAGTACTTGGTTGATATGCACAACATTGCAGAATTATTTTCCAACATAGTAATACCCTTTTGTTTATCATAAAATGGAGTACATTTTAAATATATTTTATAAGAATCACGCATAAAATGGTAACACTTTACAATAAGGTGTCATTTGTTAACATTAGTTAATGTATTAACTAACATAAACAAACAATGAACAATGCATTTATTACACTATTTATTCATCTTTGTTAATGTTAGTTAATGAAAATACAGTTGTTCAGTGTTTATTCATGTTAGTTCTCAGTGCATTAACAAATGTTAACAAACACAACTTGTGATTTTAATAATGCACTATTAAATGCTGAAATGAACATTAAGATTAATACATGCTGTAGAAGTATTGATCATTCTTAGTTCATGTTTACTAATGTTGTTAACTAATGAACCTTATTGTAAAGTGTTACCCATAAAATAATGTTTGTGAATGCACAGGAAAAAATCTATTAAAATAACATTCTCTCTTACCTTAAAGGGATAGTTCACCTAAATATAATTGTTAACTATATTACTACTTGTAAAAGGGTTTTTGAGGTAGTAACATAGTGTTATGCAAAGAACTGCACGAATATATTTTATTGATTGATCACTGGTTTTAATGCCTCTAGTGTTCATTTAAGATAGAAACTACAACAAATTGTATGTATAGTAGTGATGTGCAGATGAGATAAAACGTCACCCGAATCCGCAGCTTCAAATAAATTATTCACCCGCCTGCACCTATATTTTTGTCTGATTTAGATAACCACACCCAATCATTTGTACAGTCATGACAAACCTGGAAAAGTCATGGACTTTTAAAACAGCAATTTCCAGGCCTGGAAAGTTTTGGAAAAGTCATGGCAATCTATTTCACAATTTTCAGTATAATAGAATTATGTTTAATCAGGCCCATAATTTCGGATTACTCATTCCCACAGCTTTCAACTTTAATATGAGGTAAATTCCTGCAAAACATTTATTCAATATAGCGTGTAGGTTAGATGAGTAAACAAATCCACACAAACCTTTAGACAAATCAGTCATTTGAAAACAGCGTGAGTGATTCAGCTGTACTGCGTCCTTTCTCTTTGACCTTCTCTGCACATCGGTGCATCTAGAGCTGCTACACGCTGCGATACAAGACTTTAGCTTGTTTCGGTACAGTTGACAGAATTGTCAAATGCCTAGTCGGTCATTGTTGCATCGTCACAAAAATTTATTATTTTCACGTAAGCAAAGCTTGTTGTGCTTAAGTGGCCAAATACACACAAAATGACGTCAAAATGGTTGTCCTGGCGAGTATCCTCATAAGAACTGTTGGTTTTGTCTTAAGTTAATGTAAACAGTTGCAAAAGAAAACGCATGTGTATTAGTATTGGATCCGTGAAATAGGTCTTGTGACAGCAGCCTAATAAAGCTGTGCCATCTGTCATTAATGTTAATCAAATAACAAAAGAGAGAAAGTCCCTCACTGCTCTTGACTAAATGTGTTGTTGAATAATTCTAATATGTTAATTTACAGTTTATTCAATTTCTTTAGCCCATTTAAAACACATTCATATTTCAGAAAATGTAGTTAATACATGCATCATTAATGCTATATTTTATCCACCCGCGACCCACCCACAATTAATCAGAATGCATTTTTTTATTACCCGACCCACAGATTATCCGCAGCGCCCGTGGATATAACCGCCATCCGCGCATCACTAATGTATAGATATGTTTTTGGAGTTTTGCAAAAATGTAGGTAGAGGCACTTTTTTAAGTTTATGTTAGAATTCTCATTATTTTGGGTGAATTATCCCTTTAAGCCAGATGTTATTCATTATTCTGCCCTATTATGTACTATGTGTAATGTAAATAAAACAAAATATCTGTAATTTAAAAACAAAATTATTTGAAAATGTACAAATGATGAACACCCAGTACTATAGCTCTATATCTAAGATAAAAAATAATCTGTAGCTTCTAGGGGCTCTGAAATGGAAAAAAGTCAAAGGTCTTACATGGAAGATATGGAAAAAACATTTTGCATGTGCAGACATAGAAAGTGGAAAAAAGAAAGATAATAGGAAGATTTAACAAAAGTTTTGGATCCATGAGGCTTTGAGATTCAGCGAGTCTTCAAGTATCTTCATCCAGATGTGCTCACCTCAACTGTAAGAAAAGAACAGAAAGCTTTAGTAGATAGTAATACATGTATAAATATTTTTTTTTTTTCACAAGTTTCCACTGTTTAAGTCTTTTGGCAGACCAAAAATACACAATAACAGAAAAAAAAATAAAAATAGAAAATATCTATTACTTATTGAGTGTGCATTCATTTTTGACCATATATGTGTGTTGTGTATCTTTCTTTATTTTTATTATTTACTTATTTAATCATTTATTCATGTAATTTTAATAACATTTTATATTTTATTTTATATGATTTTCCTTTTGCAGTGGTTTTTATGTCATTTACTTTTCTGTTGTTTCAAGGGATATTTGTGTTCACAAGGTAAAGATAGGAGAATGGCTTCATTTCAGTTTTTATCATCACAGGGCAATGTTGTGAAGCAGTAATTTTCCATAGTTATTTTTCTTTGGTATAACAACACTTGTTGAATTTGTGCTGGTCAGACAAAGTACAGAATGGAATCCAGTTCAGACAAAGTTCAGATGAAGTCTAAGTGAAGTAGGAATGAAGTACAGTAGTAAGTCTGAGCACTGAAACATTCACAGCTCAAATAATACACAGCTAAAATAATACATTTTTTTGGTCTCTTGCTTCACACTATTTCATGGCTACCTCTGTGTAAACCTCTCAGTTTTGAGTCCCACTTTATATTAGATAGTAGTGACCTTAACTACTATGTACTTACATTTAATTAATCATTTGATACAATGCATTTATTGTGTACATAAGTGGTTTTACACTGTACTTATATTTTTAAAAATACCTATATGTAGTTACATCTGTAATTAATTTCTGTAACTACATTCATAATTACACTGTTGACCCATCCCTTACACCTTAACCCTAACCCTACCCATACCACCAAACCTGTCCCTAGCCTTACCCATATCCCACCTCAATAGCAGCAAAAGTGTTTTGCAATACAATATTCAATGATCTGTGCTAAGCTAAAAGTGCTACTGCCGGACCCGGAGATCGGCTGAATGGATTCAAAAACGGTAAAACTCAACTGTTTAACTCTTGGGGAGTTGTAAAATGAGCCTATTTCCAAAAAAAGTGGAGTGTTCCTTTAAGGCCACCTAATATAAAGTTTGACCCAGTTTTGTTATCTGATTATAAGATAAGACTTGTTGTTAACTGGTTTTGTGTGTCAGACAAAAAATTTGGAATAACAAATTTTTGTGCGTGTTATGTGTGGTATTACCTGTGTCTCCCCTGTAGTGTTGGGCAGTATCAGCTCTACAGAAGCTATTAATTGGTACATACTGCAGTGGCTAGTTAATATTTTTGAAGTGATAAAGCTTCTAAATGGCAAAACTGTGTATGTATGTGTGTGTGTGTGTGTGTGTGTGTGTGTGAGTGAGAGAACAAGAACAAGCGCGTACTTTCCACAGATAATACATTTTTGGAAATTTAAAAAAAGAAAAAATGTCTTAGATGTTTTGACATGGTAAGCTATGCGGCCATGATTGGAAGTGAAATGCAAATAATGCCTCGTTTCCACTGAGCGGTACGGTACAGTACAGTTAAGTACAGTACAGTACGATTTGGTACGGGTAACCCTGATCAGGCTTGCGTTTCCACTGCCAACAGTACCCTTTACTTGATAGGCATGGTGTATGCCGGAAAGTAGCGATCG
>JAPMOO011910057.1:0-11094 GCA_029874815.1 Luciobarbus comizo
AAAGATCAATGTGCTTGCTAAAGTGCTGGACTATAAATAAGCTTTAGAGGGACTGTTTCTCCTCTGTGCATTCCAAACAGCAGTCAGAGAGTGATACCCATGTCAGGGAGAGGGACCAAAACACTCTTTATTCGAACACCTTTTCCAGCTGCGCCAGAAATTTATCCTCGCTGATTACATACACCCAGGAATAATGAGTCAGGTCAGGAAGCCCGTTGTTTTCGTTTGCTGATAACCACTTAATGTGGACTTTTGAAGCATATGGCTTTTAATCAAGACTCTCCAGCATGATAAATGCAGGGTACGCATATGGCCGTACATTTTTAAAGCCTTAAAAAATTAGCCCGAGGGCTTAGAGTCCTGTTAGTGTGCCTGCTTTCATTCAAAAACAGTATGTGGCAACAATGGAATTAAAGCTCAAGTGTATTGCTTTGTCCAATAAGACATTGTTCTTTTCAGCCTTTGTCTAACTGGCAAGGTCAGAACAACGCTATACAGAACCAGCTGCAAATATGATACATGGTGGACAAGGACTGATGAGCAAATTAAATCAAAATGAATATGGTGATCATTATTTAGTCTGTTAGGAAATGGTCTGCTCCTTATCAAGCCTGGGAATTATTTCAAATGATATTTTTAAATGTTTTTTTTTTTTAATACCGCAAAATAATGAAATGTTAAATGAAAATTTACTGTTAAAAAGATACATGAAAAGTGATACCCCCGCCTCTCCATACATCAAGCTCTGTATTCTTGCCTGAGAATCCAGTTGTAGTCTATTTTGCTTGATGCCAGCAATGTGAGTAACAGCAAGTGCAAATTGGTTTCCCAGAATTCCCCTTGACACAGGGTCCTTGCATTTTTTTGTCACTGCAGCACTCGTCTAAGTGATCTTAGACTAAAAATGCTTCAGAATCATAGAAACTTATATTTGCCATTCTTGGGCACACACAAACACACACTGCAGTTATTAGAAATCAGCTTTCAAAAGTTTTTTTTATTATTATTTATTACAGAGTTCAAACCAGTCTATTTGAGTTTGATTTAGGTCATTATTTGAGATTTGCACTCCGAACAATATAAATTCTCACTTTGAATCACACATATTAAAGCAAATACCCTGATCTCTCCACACTTTCAGCATGACTGATGACTGGTTACATGAAGATGCATGATGATTTGTTGTTTAGAAACCAGCTGACAGTGCTGCATTTCAGAATCTTATTCTACTCAAACAATCGCTTTCTTGGTATTATCAGATGGTAAACTGCAATACATCATTCCACAAGGTTTGTGCATTACAGCGGCAATGTAGATACCAGTGGTACAGACACTTTTATAATTTTGAGATCTCATCCAGTTCTACACTATGAATTAACCATGACCTGGTCACTTTAAAATGTTAATTTATTAGTTTATGCATATTCAGATTTACGCCATTTCACATGTGTGCCTTTGGCAGCATCTGATATTATATATCAACGAGCGTGCTTAGTTTAATCCCAAATTGAACTTGAATCTGGTAATATTTTATTGTGTAGGTTGTTGTACATATCTTGGCAGTTTGGAAATGAAATTTCTGGTGAGTTGAATTTAATGATGACTTAACACTACAGAACTCTACCCTAAATCTAACTGATAATGTTAACAAAAGCAAATGTGAGATGAAAACACATTTATTGAAGCATGTTCTATTTTAGCTTGCTTCTACAAGCACTCTGCATTACGAGTGCAATGCTGTACTAGGTGGGCCCCTGACCAAGTTTTCTGCATTAAAAAAAGCCAAACGTATGGAGCTGGTGTGATGCAAAAGTCAAGATGTATTACAAATCATGCACTATGCTAAAAGTGTTTTAAGGTCATGACATAGTATTGAGCAAGGAATCACAAAAAGTCTTTTAGGTAGGTAAAAGGAGTCCTCAGAAATGTTTTAGTCTTAAATTGCTGTTGTTGTGGTCAGGCCAGTGGAATTAGTGATGGGGTCTGATACTGTCACTCCAACTGACAGTGCAACAGACCATGTTTGGAATAACGCTTATCCTTACTTCATTGGTAACACCTCTCTGCATGTTGTTTGGTTATCTCTGTGTTGTGCTTTATTTGACTGGGATAGATTGCATCAGGGATGTATCATCCTCAGTGTAAGTGGGAGTCTGAGGGCAAAAGTCACTGGCACATAATACATCATCTCAACGTGTGCTGACTGTCAGCCGTGAAAAACAAACAAACGAAACAGTCATGATCCCAGTGTTCTGTCCCAGTCCAGACACTTTCCTTTGTGTCCTTAGGAGGGGGTGGCTAATGTCCTGTGCAACTGATTAATGGGCAAAAATGGCTTATGAACTGAACGCATTATAAACCTTGCTCTGAAGTCTTTATCTACTGTAATTATTAGTGTTTCTTGTGTGGAAACATACATTTCTGCCTTGGCTAGTCCATCGCCAAGATTATCATCTCACCATCTGTCCATCAGCCACACATAAAGTTCTTATAAAAGCAAGAATCTTATGCATATTATTTTATCATGGACTTTTCACCAAGTAGGTCTTACATGCTTATTTTTTTTATATGATGCTTAAATATTGTGCGCATTGTGTATCTAGAGAACATTTTATATCACCTTACATAAGCAAACTCACCACAGTTAAGTACTGGACCTACATCTTTTAAACCCTTTTTTTTACCACAAAATATGACCTATTGTATCTCGGATTAAACACGCTTTAGTGATGGATATATCATATATGTAAGGAAAATCTTCTTTGTAATGTACCATACTGTTTCTTTTTGATCTACAACGCTCATAATCCCAGGGACACCAGCATTTAAGTTGGTCTCCTATCAGTTTAGGGTTGTCATAGAAAGACAGCATTTACTTTCTGTATATGAGGAAAATTAAAATAAATGATAAATTAGATCTCTTTCATATCTCAGTTACTTCTCTAATGAGACTGGAATAGAGAGCAAAAGAAGTGTTCTGCTTTCCAGATCTTTATCTTGTAATCTCATGTGTGACTCCTTGAATGTCAGGGGAGATCTGTCACAAATTGTTCTCAGATTTGTATAAACACTGCAAAATAAATAAACAAATAAAAATTAATAATTAAATAAATAGTTTCTTTCTTTGTAATTATTTATGAAATGCACTAGCAATTTCTGAGTGAAAATTAAAAAAAAAAAAATCTGTAATATAAAACCAAATTATTTCAAACCAAAATAACTTGAGATTTTACACTAATCAGTCACATTAACATTGATTATATAATTACAATGGCACCTGTCAAGGTTTGGGATATATTAGCCATTAAGTGAACCGTCAGTTCTTGAATTCCATGTGATGAAAACAGGAAAAGTACTGTAGGCAAATGAAAAAGATCTGAGTGATTTTGACAAAGAAGCATTTTGATGAGACAGTGTCAGAGCATCTCCAAAATGGCAAGTCTTGTGAGGTGGTACATGCAAGGACAACCGGTAAAACGGTGCCAGGTTCATGGGTGCCCAAGGCTTACTAATGTACATGGGGAGCGAAGGTTAGCCCATCTGGTCCGATCACCCAGAAGAGCGCCAGCTCAAACTGCTGAAATATGTAATGCTGGCCATGACAGAAAGCTGTCAGAATGCATTGAAACTTACTGAGCATGAGGCTGCACAGCTGCAGACTGGTCAGAATGCCCATGATGACCCATGTTTACTGCTTAAAGTACCTACAGTGGGCACATGAGTGTCAAAGCTGGACTATAAAACAGTGGAAGAAGGTTGCCTGTTTTGATGAATCATGTTTAGATCAGGTGAATGCATGAGTGTGTGTGTGTTTTTACCTGGGAAAAACATGGCAGCAGGATGCACTATGGGAATAAGACAGGCCAGTGGAGACAGTGTTATGCTCTTGACATTGTTCTGCTAGGAAACCTTGGGACCTGGCATTCATGTGGATGTTACTTTGACACATTCCACCTACCACCTAAAAATTGTTGCAGACCGCATACACCTCTTCATGGCAATAGTGTTCCCTGATGGCAGTGGTCTCTTTCAGACGGATAACGCTCCATGCCACACTGCAAAAATTGTGCAGAAACAAGAGTTAAAGGCTTTGGCCTTCAAATTCCCCAGATGATGTACTAATGTATTGGTGCCAGACACCATAGGACAGGTTCAGAGGTCTTGCAGAGTCCACGCCTCAATATATCAAAGCTATTTTGGCAGCACAATGGGGGCTCGATATTAGGCAGGTGGTTTTAATGTTGTGGATGTTCAGTGTATAGCTCTACACTTGTATTATGTATTACAAAATTCTCCTGAGCTATAAACGAGGAATTAAATATACAAACATCCCTTTGCTTTGTCATTTTGATTGTTTCATTGATGGCCATAAAAAGTGCAAATAAATCAATCAATGACAAAACAATTATAATCACCATGTACTGTTATTGTCAGTTGTTGTGTCTGACATGAGAGAGTGCACTTGCAACAAATCTAGCATCCACAGCGGGATCTTGCAGCAAATCTTTGATATTTTCTTGAGAAGTGGATTTTGGAAGGAATGAGGACAGGAAATAAGAGAGAGCTGTGTTAGTTTACTTGAATGAGGGATGATTTACAGGTGGGGAAAGCACTCAGGGCCTCGTCGGGTGTTGTGTAACATACAAATGGCCATGTCAAACACTCAGGTTGGAGAGACCTTCAACATGAAGAATAAAAGCCACCTGGCTCATTTCGTTTAAAAAAAGAAAAATGCTAATATTGTGGCGACTCGCTCACTGGATGCTCGTTTTTACCCGTCGGATCCATTTATGTTTGTATAAACGGTCATTTATTCCATTGAAAGGAAGATGACTTTTCATTGTGCATGTTAAATTCAAAGTGAGTGAAAGTCAGTTACTTGCAGGCGATAAACAATGAATGTCTGAGTCAGTGAGAGGCTGGTTTGTTATGTGATGCCTCACAGGCTTCCATTAAGACAATAGAATGCAGTGTTTTAGAAAGGAACAATGCCTCTGCCATTCATCAGGAGATGTGTTTAGGCAGAGCGGAAGAGAGTGGAGCAGGGTTCAGTGAAGACCGCAGCAGAGAGTTAAGAGTTATTTGACAGGGTGACGTGCATTTGACTAATGAAATGAACCGTGAGTTGTACGCCAGCTGTGCTCAGTTGGTGATGCTAGCGAGAGTAATGTGTTTTTCAGCTGGAATTGGGCCTATCCTATTGTGAAAAATACATTACAGTTCATGACACCCGTGGGACGCTGGAGTGTTTAGCCGAGACACTGCCGTCGTGCAGCTGCTTGGTGTTAGTGCACTTGTATAAAACAAAAAATAAAGTGCCTTTGAAATGTAAAAACGTAAAGAACTATTTCTTTTAAAGAAACAACTTTTATTTCAACTGTGTTGGCAACATACCAATGTCTTTTTTTTTCTTTTAAAATTTTATAAATGAATGTCTTATCTTGACCACCATACCTTTAATAAAAATAAACATTATTAGAGGTGACTAACAACAACTATGGTAACGTGCCTTATTTGATCAAAATATATAAGGTTGCATTTTTATACATTATGAGACAAAAATGCTTGAGAACTCAGAATCAGATGTGAGGGAACTGATTACACAGTATTACACACAGTCTTGTAGAAAGAACTGACATGAGAGAGCGCCTTCTTTCACATTAATGAAATGAAAAATGAGACAGCTGAACAGTTCATGCAAAAAAAAAGGTTGATTAAATGATTAAAAAGCAACAAAAAAAAAGCAAAAAACGAAACAACGCAAACTCAAAAGACAAAAGTCGGTTATGATTCAGAATCAGGTACTCCAATAAGAACAATGTTAAAATTGAAACCGAAGTGAAAAACAAAAACAAAAAACAGAACAGAAATAATAATTAAAATAAAAAATAATAAACAATAATAATAAATTAAGAGAGCCATGCGTTTAGCAAGGCAAACACTAGTATTTGGAAACTGAATGTAGCGTTTATGGATGTCATTGTGTGTATGACACAGTTGTGAAGCTCTAATTCACATAGACTCCTTTTTAAAAAAAAAAAAAATCATCATGCTTCTTATAGAATCCATTTTACATCCAAATCTGGACAGATGTTCTACACAAGTCCCAGAAAACAAAATGACCTTGTCTTTATTATTCTGATATTTTTATTTTCTCCAAAGTCATATCCCATCCCTCACTGTGATGTGCCATAATGGTAGATATATTTATATATATTTCTATATACGTAGTTATATTTTCCCTTTGTTCGTTTGGTACATAAAGTAAAATCATTGCGAGTTGTTTGGCTGTGGTCTCTTAGTAGGCAAACAGGAAGGGGAGGAGCTTATGCAGGATCAGCAGAGTGATGTAAAGGAGTGGCTCAGTGATTGCCATGGTTCCGGAACCTGCAAATGTCAGCGACAGCAAAGAGAGAGAGAGAGAGAGAGAGAGAGAGGGAGAGGGAGAGAGAGAGAAATGCTGGTTAGATCACAGTGCACGCTAAAATAAAATAAATATCATCAGTTTTTGTTTCTTCAAACTTTCATTTACCAAGAATATTAGCATTCATTTGAAAAACAAAGCATTTTCATTGCTTTTAGTCTGAAGACATTTATTGCATCCAAATCTGATTCAGCATGTGGGCCATATTTCACATTATTAAAGCCCTTCAAATGGCTCTTTCATAACGACTGCTCAGCAGTTTTGCTCTTATCGCCTCATTCCTCCATCGAAGTTGACAATCTCACTTTGCAAGAGCAAAACACAGTCAGCTCTGCAGGAGATGTTGAAGAAAGAAAAAAAACGGCATACATGCAGAGAAGAGCCCTATAGGGGCCTCAATGTAGGTTACATGCCCTTGTGTGGAAACTACATGACATTTCCTCTCCGTGACTGACAGAAAAATAGCAGCCCACGGGCCTTTTGAGTGCTAGCCAACAGCGGCACAGCAGAATACACAAACAGATTGTGACAAGAACGCACTTACACGAACACACAATAAACAAGAAAATGCCAGAAGGATACATTTAGATCACACATCCCTCCAATATAGACATGTACGCAAGTCATAAACACACTGGTAATGATTCATTGCTTAACGGGGCTGCAGCGCCGCTGACTTTTAGAGTGTGAAACGGCCGTCTGTTTTCTGCAGTTCTGATTTTCCCATGGCCATTACTCACGATGCTCCTTTACTCTTTCTCTCCCGTCATCCCCGAGCAGATTAGCATGGCATGCCAGGCCGCCTCGTGACAGGAACAGCTAGCTAGCACGACGTAAGACCAGCTCTAGAAGCATGTCTTACAGTGGGCTCCTGGAGCATGTCCATATGTCTTAAGAAGCCACATTTATTTTCCTTCTTCTCTTCTATCATCATTATTGCTGAGGGAAGAGGATGGTGTTGTACTCGTGTATGGTTGGTTGAGTTGGTGCAGGGCGGTCGGAAAACGGTGTGGTTCAATTTCATGCACTTTCTGTAAAGTCAAACATTACAGCAGGTCTTACTCTTGATTTGACACAAAGAAACATTCATCTTATCCTCTTTATTCTTTTAGTATTTCTATCTGAATCACTGGAACACAACTTTAGCTCTTTTCCCACCAGAATGTCATTTTTAAGTTTCTGGCATTTTTGATCACATTCACAAATATTTCATGACATCCAGAATATTTTCTTGAATTAATCTGAAAACGGTGAATATATCAAAAGAAAGAACAGAGCCATAATTTCCTTTTTTTTTTTTTTAAAGTGAATTTTGGACTTCATCCAGATTGGGTTCAGAACAATTATGAAATCATTAATTATCAGAGTCCAAGTTCATCAACTGGTGATGGGCGCTTTTCAAACACCGCTTCTTGACGCTTCAAAACCTTTGAACTTGTTTCAAACCAATGAGTCAAATGATTTCAGTAGACAATGTTTTGTTCCACTGTAACATTTTTATAACTTTTCGAAATTTCAGTGGTCTATATGAACCCATTAAACAATGTCTATATGATTTTCACCTGATCTTGGATTAGTTTTAAACTTGTAGATACTTTACTGACAGATTTGTATAACAAAATAGAAGAGTTGCAGTTATTAGTCTCTAATTGGCCTGATAACCATAAAACAAAACAAGCCCTACAATTTAATAAATCAACACATTATACAGACACGTCATATTTAATGGTGTTAGATTACATTTTTAATTAGATTCAATGGAATACACTTTCAATTTTCAATTAGTTTCTAAAAGGTGTTTTTATTTTGGGCCGAGTTTTTGTTGCATTTACACCATTCTGTCCAGCAGACTTCACCAGTGTGATGTTTTGAGCACTTCGAAACTATTAGTTTAATTAGTTCAGTTAATTAGAAGTTTTGAAGAGCTTAGCTTCTCCCATCACTACCGTCAACACCTCCAGAGCTTACGCAGTCATAGCATGTTAGCTTACTTGAGTGTAAACAACTTCTGTCCACTCCTATTGTACACAGATCTAACAGAGAAAACATAGATTGCTTGAATAATTTATTAATGGCAGAGAAGCTTTGTGTAATAAATGACATGAATGGTGGGGAAAGAGCTAAAAACTGAAGCTATAGTGGGAAACCGTAGTATCTTCCTTCAAAATCGTCCTTCAAAATGTCACTCCACATGCAAAGAAAATCTCTTACCAAGGGACATGACAGATACACACGAGATTAGACTAAACAAGGGTAAGTGAATACATGAACAGACGTGCAAATCAGCTAAAATGGCAAAGTCATGACCCTTACTGCTGTGGAAATAATTACAGTCAACATCGACGCAGAGGGCTTCTGTGTCCAGCTCATTACTCACATGCCATCAGTAATCTCATCCTCTTCCTCATTTAACCCTCTAGAAAAGGACGTTTAATCCGTCTGTTCGCTTAATAGCATATTTAATGAACACACCCCAGTGATCAGGGTCAGTGCCACTTTTAATAATATTTTATAACCTTTCAGGGATTATGGTTCTCATACAGCATGTAGAAGGACATATTATAATGGGAAAGGTAAATCGCATCCCCGCAAAAACCCATGTTGTTTGTTTAATAATCCATGCTGGTCCAATAAGAGCAAGTTATCTGAATCATTTAGTTCTGCTAAATTTAATTGTAAGGATATTTAAGTAATATGCGAATTTAGGCACATCCTTAGTAGACTGACTGCATGCAGAATATTTAGTCTCATTCATTTCTGGGTCATTTGTTCCCATTGCCCATTTTCTCACACTTTTAACTATATGCTACATGAAGCATCCTGCCTCAGGTCTTGCCAAAACCTTGAGATTACATTTTCATGTGGGCTAGTCACTGTAAGAAGCATTTTTTTAACTGGCCCTGTTCTTAAATGTATTGGCTCACAGCGATATTCACTTGCGTCCAGCCCTCGGGCCAAGCACAAATGACCTGACATTCTCCATTAGCTTCTCCTGATGCAATGCAGGGTACATGGTTATCTTAATGATGGCAAACCATCCTGATCCATGTGCAGCCCACTTTTGAATCATTTTATATTGGTAATGATATCAGTATTATTACTGCAGTGTTCTTACTGCATTACGGATTTTTTGAAAATAAGTCACGTTACATTTTGCTTTTATCAATTGTTTTTTCTCCCTTCTGATCTCAGCAGGTGTTCTTACGCGGAGCTATAATGGCCCTTGAGGGCCCACTGGGAGATCAGAAGCAATGGACTCTAAAGATGAAGGATTAGAGGGTTACTGTGTGATCATATCTGTTGAGCTGAGGCCGTGTTCCTCTCCCACTAAGGGATAATAGAGTTTCAGCAGCACACTCTACACACCTCAAAATCCGATTGACTATGGATTGTCGAAACCGTGCTTTATAAGCTACAGGCATATGTTTGGCTGCCCCAGCATGCCTGTGAATGCAAAGGCTGATATAGTAAATCAATGACACCTGCAAATGATTTTTCATTTCAAGAGCTTAAGATGCTGATGGATCTATAATGAGTTATAATATCAAAACCGTGGTCCAAACTGGCAGTGCAATTATGATATCTTCACATACAGTAAGCCTACAAATATATGAAAAAAAGATAGCTTAAAAGAAAAGGAGGGTGACACTCATTCCCTCCAGACAAGAGCAGCGCTTCAGCAAACAATAAGATTTAAGCCTGAATGACTGAAAAAGAGGGATTATTGATCACACTAAACCAACACACTCAGTATACATACTGATAATTAACCTGTTTTTGCCATTTCACATTTATGAAAAGACATCCAAACAATATCTTTTGCTTAAATGTTACACCATATGATTTATATTTTGGCAGCAGCTATTTAAATTATTTACATTTAACCAGATGCAGTATGATAAGGCAACAAACAATAAAAAGTATCTCTTCCACTTTAAACTGTTTTTTTTTTTTTAAAGCAACATTTTCAAACAGTTTCTTGGTTTCTATTTCTGTAATGTAGCTCCAGCATTTTCCATGATCTGATAACAAGTGGTCAGCACTAAATAGAGGTTGGAAATGGGGTCTAAAATGGGGTCTTTTGTGATCAGATCATTGAAACCACATATGGAGGTAGTCAAAAATGCCTGTGACCACATTGCATTAGTAGTGGAAATGCTCATCTATTCTGATGCATTCCAGATCACAGTGAAGCACTGCTTATTGTCTAAAAGTGCAGTCACATTTACTGCTGTATTGCAATTTTTGTGGCCAAAATCCAATCATTCAACAGGAATCCACATAATTACAAATTCTGTGTGAGCAAAATATTCCACTATGCAAATTAAAAATACAAGTTCAATCAGAAAACAGCTTGGTTTGAAAATGACTTCTGTGTGAGCTGTGCTTTACAGATCACTACACTATTGGAAACAGACAGTGGACCATTTTTGCCATGAAATTTCATTAGTTTCACAGCAGCTTAACACACGAGTGGTCTGGGACGTTTTGTGACAAAGCCAACCAAAACAAGTGAGCCAAAACAAGTCATGTAACATGGGTTTGTTCATTTAACACTATTCGCTGCACTCAACACTCCCATGAAAGCAATATAGAGTGTGATGGAATAAGAGGGGAGTGTCTCGATGAAATCCAAACTGGTCATAGGAGACCAGATGGAAACAGTAATG
>JAPMOO011911709.1:0-10103 GCA_029874815.1 Luciobarbus comizo
CAGAGCAGCAAGCAGAGGCTAAAGAGCTGGCAGGTGTTCTGGCAGAGCTGAATACTAACATGCAGCATGAGTATCAGGATTTGGTGAGTGGTCAGTGATTAAGTGTTCCATACTGTGGTCCGATATACACGTGTGCATACTGTTTTGTTGCATAAATGACCTCTGGATCTTAGCGTTCTCACCAGGTTCACTACTGACATGATGCATTAAAGCCATCACATGGCCCAGTGTTGCGCACAGCTTATCTTGCATGCTTACCCTCCTTGTCATCTTTGTGTTTGACTCTGTATCTTCTCTCTTTAGAATGCAATGAATGAAAAGGCTGCACAGTGCAAGACTGAACTTGCTGAGATGTCTCAGAAACTGGTATGTATCAGATCATAAATTTAGATTGATCAGATTTTATGCACAGCTTTTGCATGAGGATTAATGAGGTGATGTAGTGACAGATCATTTCTTCTGTGTCGTGAGGTACATCTGAGTGAGACAGGTTACAGAGAGAGAAAAGCATGCTACATAGCTTTTTTCAGATCAACCTAAATTGTTTTATCTGGTAAATCTAAATGAACTTGTTTCATGCAAATAAGTACAGTTAATTAATTTGACTAAATAAATAATAAATTACATAAACTGAAGTGTTTTTCATGGCTTAGATTAAGTAGAAGTTTCTTGATTTAACGGTTGCAGGTTACCAATTAGTTTTTTGTCACCCTAGGAGTTTAACTGTACCCTTCTGGTCACCCCATAAAAAGAGCTGGAGGCGTCACTGCTCTGAATGAATTATCAGTGCATTTAAAAAAAAAAAGACACGTTTGTTTTTTCCAGTTTTTCATTGTAGCTTCAAAATTCATGGGGTTTAATAACCATGACCATTTTAAACCATGGGAAATTGTGTAATCGTGACATCCCTACTGTCTACAAGCACTGTTTTCCCTAACAGATCATTAACATCCATCTGTTCCTGTTTATAAGTTCTTGTGAACTTCTGTTAATTTGTCACAATTCTAAAACACTGAACCTGATCATATCAATATTATGCATTTAGCTTGAAATCATACAGACTTCCTTTACAGCCCTGCAAATACTGTGCATAATGGCAAATATTGCTGAAAAAATTGTATTTAACACAGAAATATTAAAGATGTTGTAAGCTGAGACCTTGATGGGTGTAACTTGCCTTTCCAGACCAGAGTGCAGATTTTGACACACTCATCTTTCTTTAAAGGGATAAGTCACCCAAAAATGAAAACTCATTTAATCACCTTTGTTTTTCCAATTATGAAACTTTCATTCATCAAATAAGACATTTTTAATGTTTTTGTTTATCCTTTGAAACTCCATGCCACCAGACCTTTAATCAAAAAGTACGAAGACAGCGTAAAACTGATTGATCTATAATCCAGTGTTCTCCAACGCTGTTCACGTAGAGCTGCTGTCCTGCAGATTTCAGCTCTAACCCGAATCAAGCACACCTGAACCGCACCTTGTTGAGGGTTTATTAGTAATTACAGGCAGGTGTGTTGGAGCAGGGATGAAACTGAAGCGTGCAGGATGAGCTTCTGGATGAACATTTTTAAAGTATTTTGTTGAATGCACATCCAAAAACTCAATCTTATCTTATTATTTGTTGTTTATTGATTTTCCTTGTTTGTGTTTGAAACAAAGTGAATTTTTTTTATTCCCCTACAGACTCAAAGGAAAGTGGATGTGGCCACACTGAAGGATGAGATAGTCAAGCTCAAGTCTCAAATTGTGGAGTCACCTGAAGAACTAAGAAATGAGATGGAAAGGATGAAAGAGAATGTGAAGAACTTTAGGATGTCAAAAGTATGTATAATTATGCTCTTTAGGTAATGTGAAACTTGTTTACAAGCAAGGTTTTTTTTTTTTTCCCCATTAGGTCAACAAATCTTTGTCCGAGGTTTCATACGGTCAAGCAAAACCTGTAAAAGTCATGTAGTTTTAAAACCAAAGTTTCTGGACCTGGAAAAGTTTTGGTGAAGTTATAGAAATGTTTCACACATCTCTGTATAATAAAATTGTTTTAATCAGGTCCTGAATAGGGGTGTGCAATATTGACAAAAAATAATCTCTATTTTCTGGGATTTTATTGATGACAGTAATTAGACAATATTTTGCTGAGTGTGTTATTGTGCTGGTATCTCAAGGACTGCCGTGGACAGCTGATGCCTAAAGTTTCTGATATTCTTTATATTCTGTGTGCTGGTCAGTTCACACTGATAGAAATTTATCTTTTACAATAAGTTTGATTTTTAAATTTTATGGGCACTTTCTTTTTTTTATTTTACCTTCATAAAGCAGTTTTTTCGAAGTGTCCATTATCTTTTGAATCAAATTCTTACATTTAATCAGTGAATTAGAATAAGATATTTGGGCTGTTACCAAGCAAATTAAATCCGTATCAACAAAATTCATCTTTGCAATGCAGAGGAAACACAGACGCTGCGTCTGAAGTGGTGTTTAGATGTGTTTACACACTGTTTAATGCAGAACATGAATGCATTCAACCTGCAGTTACAAATGCATAAATACTCTTTTGATATATTAAACATAAAACGTTGAATAATGATATTTGAAATTATTTAAATAATAAAAGAGACTTTAAATGTGAAATTAGAACCGCCAGCAGGTGGCAGCAAGTCACTGTTAATAAGTGAGTCATTGCGATTGAACCGAATCATTTAAACGGTTGATTGATTCATTCAGGAACGAAACACCATGTTGCTCAGATATTCAAAACTGTGCTTAACCTGTGCTTGGAATTGTTTGTTTTCGAAATAGAGCAAAAATAGTCAATATAATGTCTAAAACGCAAGGCTCTTAGTTAACTTGTTTATTGAACTTGTAAAAAAATCAATATTTGTAATCATGGTAATTTTTTGGGGGAAAACGGCACTCTTCGTGTGAAATTGATTAACTATATTAAGTGGTATAAATGTATAAATTTTTTCCCATATCTTGAATTCTGTGATCATTCTAAATGCATTTGATTAGACTGAATCACGGAGTGAAAGAACACACTAATATACACGCACTAGTGTAGACTTCACGTAATGTATGAGTGCACTCTGTAGGTGTGTTTTACATGGTTTTTGCAAAATACTGTCAAATCGCACATCGTTAAAACAATTACGATATTATCGCAGACGATATATATCACACACCCCTAGTCCTGAATTTCAGTGTGTGATTGCATATATCGCATAGTTTGCATAGTTTTACTCATTCCTGCAACTTTCGAGTTAAAATTAGTGAAATTCCTGCATACATTTATTCAGTAGCTATAGCATTGTAGGTTAGATGAGTAAATAAATCATATATAAATCAATAAATGAGTGTTTCAGCTGTAGAGCATCTTCTCTTCCACTCTCTAGTGTCTCTTGCCTAATAGGGTCATTGTTGCATCATTACAAGAATGTATAATTTGCACATCTTTTAAAATCTTTTTAAGCCATTCAGTACTCGCGTGCTCCAGAGGCGGTTTTCTGTGCGCTCAGTCACATCCAGAGCATGCATGTACACTGAACATAATGATACTACTTTTTTTTTTTTTTTAAGGTAAGTGGTTGCAAACCATTTATTTTAGCTACATTTAAATAAAAGTTGAAAGTTAGTCAGCTAAATTTGTTTACTTAAATGTAGCTGAAATAAATGGATTGCAAGCACTTACCTTAAAAAAAAGATTAGTAAATTCAAAGAATAATTTTTTCAGTGTCTAAAGCTGCTTCACGAGTATCATACAGAGTTATTTTCCGCAGCTTGTTGCGCTTAAGCGTCCAGATACACACAAAATGCTGTCCTAGCGAATATCCTTGTAAACATGGTCGGTTTTGTTAAGCGAATGTAAACGGTTGAGAAAGAAAGCACATGAATATCAGTATTGGATCCGTGCATTCGGTCTTGTGACAGCAGCCTAATAAAGCTATGCTATCTGTCGTTAATGTTAATCAGACAACAAAAGACAGAAAATCACTCACTGCTCTTGAATAATTTTGTGACTTGAATCTGTTTTTAATTTACAGTTTATTTATTGTGTCTGAATACTACTGTTAGACTGAAACAGTTTCCAAAACAAAATTCAGTTCCTGAGTTTAACTGATAATATTGGTTAAATTACAATATCCAGTGATGTGGTGATTAGGTTATTTGCATTAGTAGTCATTTATTTTAGTTTAGAATATGCTATGATAAATTTGAACAGATTTTTATTGTTATTGTAAAATAATGGAGTATTAGGTCATGAATACTTTATTTAAATTTATTGGTAAAAATGTGTACAACCCCTGTTGTTCTCTCACTGGTTATTGATGATGTTTATCCGGTTTGTCTGTGTCTGACAGGAGCTGACTGATGAAAGGTTGGTGGAACTACAGATGTTGGTGCAGCGTGCGAGTCAGGTGGAGGCAGAAATCCAGGTCTCGCTCAAACAGCTGCAGGACTTACAGAGCAGCATGTGCAAGGCCAACCAGAAAAAAGAGGAGGTGAAGCTCAGATGCACATCATAGGCCACGTATACAGCAGCATAATGCACTTCTCAGTCCTGTGTAGAAGTATTAAAAGCTTAATCTTTTTTATTTATTTTTTCCCTCAACCTTTATAAATGTTTATTGTACAGATCCAGAGCTTAGCAGCCATGTATGAAGCCTTGCAGAAAGCAATGAAGAACCTGAGCAATGAAGAAGCCCAGCTGAAGAGGGCGCTTGCCTTGAGACTTGACAAGGAGTCTAAACATCAGATCCGTCGACAGAAGAAAAGAGAGGTGAAAGATCAGCAAATCAAAAATATTTATGGGTAAGTGTTTTTTTTTTCTTTTTCTTATGATGCCTTGAATTCATTTGATACTCGTTATAAATGGCATAAATATAATCATAAGTAGCATAAATAAAGTGATTAAGTTTAGCTGGCAAGTTAAAAAAAAAAATTCTTAAACCTGTCATTTTGTTTTAGAAGACTTTTTTTTTTCATTCACTTGTAGTCATACAGATTATGACCATGTTTAATTTTTTTAATTTTGCCATTCTTGCACCTATTCACTAGCCTCATGGACCCATTTATCTTAAAATCTGTGATTATCTGAAGATAGTTGCATACTTTGTAAAAAAAAAAAAAAAATAGCACTTTTCTATTTTTCCCCTTTTTTTTGAACCGTACAAAGGTTTTTTTTTTTTTTCTTTCAGTGCCTTCTAAGTCAAATGCATTTTAATTTGTGCGGAAGAAATTTTCCACCTGTTATTTTTGGAAACTATTAATTATTTATCCTAATTATTATCCTAATAGCTAAAGATTAGGGTCACAGCAGACCCTTCTTTTTGTTCCCTGTGAAAAAGAAGCAATGGATTGTACCCTTTTGGTGTCAAACATTGGTGTCTTCATTAGTGAGATATCTGCTGACATTTGGCATTTTTTCAAATATCGACATTGGCTGATGTGTTCAAAGCGGGATTATTATTTTAACAGTGCAGAAAACAGCAGGGCCTGTGCACACAGAGCTCACGTTCTCCCTCTTCATTGTTTACTGTCACCATTAACTTATCTATATACAGATAGAAGTCATAATCAGACAGAACTGTTAAACAAAATAAATTAAAAGGTATACAAAAAGGTTGCTTTTATATTATTAGTAATAGAAAAGCTGTCATTATTATACTTTCTCGTTTACCGTCAGCATTTAGCAAATACGCATTAATATCATTTAAACAAATCTTTGAATGTCTAATAAACATGTGACCCATGCTGGCAAAATTAGTGTGAATGCACACGGTACAGGCAAAAGAAATGAAAAATGAGGTTTTTACAAAAATTACTTCATTAAGCCCTCTTCTAGCGATCCCAATGCTCCAAATAGTAATTAAACATCTAAAAGTATCTTTATTTGTACGTTTTCTGAGAGGAGAACCTTTTCTTTGCTCACTTCTTGGCGACTGCTGCTGCTTCTCACCACAAGTTGTAGGTCTATTGTTACAAAGCACAGCGTTCCAGCTTTGTGTACTTTGGACATTAGCTGTTTGTTTTCTGTTCATTTCAGTTTTTAATTCCTGACACCTATCTTGTAACCCCTTCAGCTTTCTCTCCATGACTTCTTTGTCTCTTATGATTGTCTAATTGCAGTTTCATTTCCCATTTCCTACATTTAGACAGTGGCAAAAATCCAAGGGATTTGCCTTGATTCTCTGGTTTTCATTCTTTGAATTTTACCCCATGCTTTTTTGATGTCTTTAGGTTCGCAAAGACCGCCCCTTTGCACCTTGATTTTATATTTAGCTACTATTTCTTGTTCTGCTGCTTTGATCTCTATCAGTTGCTCTGTCAGTGTTTAAATTACATCATCTATCTTAACTTCTGACACCTCCATAACTGAAGAAATTATATAATCTGACCCAGTAGCCAAGCTACTCCCATAGTACGTACTGAATTTTCATGAAATGTCAAGACCGAACACACTCACTCTGCTTTGCAGTAGTTAAGCCAGGAGAAGATGCCTGCTGGAGTCGGCCCTGTCCTCACTCATGGCCCGGAGTCAGAAGCCCAGTGCTCTGGGACATTCCACCATCTGGTCATGCGAAAAACAATCTTGACTCCGCTCTTATGGAGATAACAGCAGTGTTATTCCATCCTGCCGACTACGCCAAAATGTTAGATCGGGTCTCCACGCTAGATAATATTTAGGATCCAGCCCCGGACGCCAGATCCCATCAGAAAATATCAGTTTGTCCAGTAACAGAACAACTAGTCAGCAGAGCTGTTGATACCCAAAAAGAGTGTTTAACAGTCTTCTGTCAGTCAAGAAATTGACAGAGAAGAGCAGAAGCAGGAGACGAAGTGATGGTAAAAAGTAACAGTTTATTGAACAGTCTTAGTATGGTTCAATGTTCAGACTTTGTCTGACCAGCACAAGTTCAACATGTACTGTTATACCAAAATTGCTTCACAGCAACATCCCATAAACCTTGGGTTTCCATTAGGGATGTGCATCTCCATAACTGAAGCCGATGCGAGACGCATCTCGATGCATAGCCAACGATACGATACACTGAAGATGCATATGAAGCAGCTAGCGATACGATTCACCCCGTTACGATGCAGTGAGATTCGATGGAAAAAAATATGATTGCTTTTATTTCTTTGGTTCAGACAGACAGCAAATCATAAATTAACCTATGTGTCTTCTAACTTCTAACGCCTAGAGGTCTGTTTCAAAAAACAAGTTTACCACATAGGCCAGGCTTATTTCAGTTAGTCTGACTCACTGTCAAATGATTTGGTTCCATAAAGCAAATTTAACAAAGATCAACCTCAGTCACGGTGGCTACTTATGCTGGAAAGCTAACCTGGTTCAGGGCAGGCTAACTGTCAGGCTAAGCTGAGCTCACTGACCAATAGGAACACAATGATATTACCACTGACTCTCTCACATACTATCATAGCCATGCGGCCTTTCTCTCTGGTTTTATAACAGCTCTACCTTTTATAGTTAGAACAGATAGCATTAGAACATTACAACCTAAAATTGCTCTTTAAAGCATTAAAATCACTAAATTAAAACTACATTTTAACTGCTGTAAGAAACACACATTAACTCCTCTGAGCTTAGTAATTAAGACTGTATTAGCTTACATTTTATTTACCCATTACAATAGTCCCTTTACAGTTACTGCTGTCATAAAATGCATATTTGACTATATTAGGTAATTATTGCGCTCCTATTTTAGCGTGCATGTGTGCAGCAGTGTAAGCCCACTCCTGACAGCAAAATGGATATATTTGCAAGACTTTCTAACATTTACAGATGAAAAATATACCTGTGACATGTCAGTTATGCACTGAGGAAAACACAACCCCTCAAATGCATTAAACAGCACAGATATATTCGCTGTTTGCCATGCTGGATCGATTTGATCCATCATCGACATTAAGGGCTGCTTAAGAATAAGCGTGCACAAATTAGTGAGATTGTGTGAATTTACATTGTGGTTTATAACCGCTTTAGCCCCGATTGATTTAAGTTATTTCAAGTCAGGTTTATTTGCACTTTAATCCTCACTTTTCCTCTGGTCTCCGTAGTGTTGTTGTGATTCGTCATATTCACGCGCAGCGGTGATGAGAGAACGTGCTTGAGAAACAGTTTCGAGAGGAGAAATCAATCTACATATAAAATATTGGTCACAGATTTTTGGTCACTTTCTAAACAAAAGTGTAGCTCATCCACTAGTAATTATATATAAACAAATCGGGTTTTGCCGACGCAAATGTTAGAAACGATGCATCATGTAATAATAAATGGCAACTTGCATCCGATGCACACTTTTTAAACCGATGCACCGAGCAAATCGAGGGATCTTCCCATCCCTAGTTTCCATAAACATTCCCTCTTATCTGTCTCTATTCATACAGACGAAACAGTTCATAAAACCCCACAAGCATGAGATGAGGGAAAATTAATAAGAAATATGAAATATAGAAACATAATGAATGAATAAATAAGTTAATAAACAATAAATAATGAAAATACTTAATATAATAATAAATGAAAAAAATAATCAAATAATAAAAAATAATCAAATAAATCATATGAATGACTGACTATATAATGATTATATTATTCCATGGTCTGTCTGAATACTCAATTCTGATTGGCTGGCAGGTGTTGATTAAATTCGTTTAACTGCACAGGTAGTTCCAGGTCAGTTTAATCACCGTTCCATATTAATGCGCTGCTTTAATTGATGCACACTAACCAACACACATCACTCGCACACATACGGAGAGAGAGAGAGGTCGGAGATCGCAGATTGTTATATATAATTATTATAAATGAATTAAAAAGAAACAAACAAAAAATAGAAATGCAACACACAATTTGCACGTGAGGATCTAAGGATCCTTTAATATTCATATCGAATTCTTGATGACATGAGTCCAAACCAGTGAAATATGATTTTCAAACCCATGCTGATGAAAACAAAACAATCGCGCTGACTAACATTTTCAAAGCACGTGCATAAGACGCGCCTCCCAAGAGCGCACGATCTCCCTATAAAGTACATTACTGTGAAATATGTCTTGGCGAGATTGACACACACATAATTTGTCTTGCATGAATGTTTAGTTAATGGTTGAAAAATAAAATAACTATCAATTTTCATAAAAATATGTGTGGAAAATGGAATCTTTGCTAAATAAAACGACAAATTATTTCCATGTTTTCCCCACAAAATTACAGTGCCTGTGAGCAGGAGTATAAACTGGCATTTGTTCTCCTGCTGGAAAGTCTACTGTATTTTAAGCATTTTTAAAACAGTAGATTACCAATACAAGGCATTTTTTAAAACAAATGAACACTTTCACATTTTTTTTTTAAACAAGTAACTATTTGCAATTGTGCCAGTTTTACACAGGGTGTATATTTTGATTTTTGTATTTGTGCGGCGTCCATCAAAAATAGACCAGGCGCCTATCTTTAGCGAAGCGGCGCAGGGAGCAGCTTCTGGGACACTTTAGCATTGATGAGAGTGGCCACAATCAGCTCCGGTGGCCATGTCGGAGCGGCACGAGTCGTGCAACGGAGTAAATCAGGGGTTATATACCGCACTACAGGCTACAGCACCATCTATTGGATTTTATTGACATTGCATCAAATTAGCAATTTTGGACCAACTGCTTCATGGGCCGGATGAAAACTCCCGACGGGCCTTAGTTTGCCCACCTCTGTTCTAGAAGGTTTTTTAATGGAGAAAGTAAAATGAACTCCTTTTTAAAAATTCCAACTCATTTTGCCAGCACAGGTCACCTTTAATTTCACAAACCTTGCAGACATAATCAAATCCTGCTGTGAGATCTTGTAAAGTGTGCATTTGTATCCTGCATGATTGGGTGTTCTCCGTGTGACGGTCGGTTCATGCAAATTACCACGACTGGCTTGACTGCATGTTAAATGGTAGTCTAGTTAAAGATTATTGCTACATGCATGGAATGAACATTTTACTCATATTTTTTATATATATATATATATATATATACAAACCCGATTCCAAAAAAGTTGGGACACTGTACAAATTGTGAATAAAAACAGAATGCAATGATGT
>JAPMOO011912718.1:0-10057 GCA_029874815.1 Luciobarbus comizo
AGTTTAACCAAGAATGGGTGTCAGTTATTAACCTGCTTATCAATGCTTATAAAAGTCGTTCATTTGCAAATGTAATGGGTGAAATACTAAGAACTTGAGATTCAATCAACAAAAATTATGCTAAAATAAATACCTCTCTTTTATCAGACAGATAACCATCCAAAACAAAAACAAGAACTCTGGGACTCTCGCCCCCAAGCTATCAGCCAAGATCAGGTGTGAAATAGCTGTCCTTTGCAAAGCGGGCCATGAAAATAACCGTGAAAATACAATAATGTGAAAGTGTGAATGCATATAATCAGAAATAGCCAACTTTAATGCTTAAACGTTATTATATGTGACAGTATAATGCTTAAAATATCTTCTCTTAGATCGCTCATACCGGAAACAGTATTCCTGATAGCCAAAGTGAAGGACTCTAATGGAAGCAGATCTATTGAAACATTATCTCCAATCTCTTTATAATGGCTCACTGTTACTGTCTAAACTCCTTACAGTGATACAGAGGAAAGAAAAGGCTTTGATTTTCAATCATGCTCCCTGTCTTGTGTCTTATGCATCCCAGCAAATGGCCATATAATCCTCAGAGCCATCACACAACAAATGAAGCAACTGATTATGTGATATCTACATGACATTTTTATCTGAAAACGCACATTTGTGACTACAGGATCAGTGTAATTTGAGAAACCTGGATTAATTTAATCGTTCCCATGTCGTTCCAAACCCCTCTGACTTAAGAATATGTGGCACGCAAAAGTAGCAATTTTGAAGAATGTTCAAGCTGCTCTTTTCCATAAATGAAAGTAGATGGGGACCAAAAATGACAAAGAAGCACCATAACTGTGGACAACATGACTACACTATATCCCAAGTCTTCTGAAGCAATATGATCATTTTGTGTCAACATTTTTTACTTTTCACTGAAAGTCCAGCTCTCAAATTTATCTTTAAACTTCAACTTTCACATATTCAAACTTGCCATGCCACAATCAGATTTTTGAAGCCACTGATTTCGAACCTGGTGTTCAGAAGATCTGGCATATAGCACGTTAGTTATATGGACCATTTTTATGATGTTTTTGATTGTGGTCACTGAACGCTTCCTTTTGTGGAAAAGAGCAGTATGAACATCCTGCTGAGTATCTCCTTTTGTTCTTAATGGAAGAAAGTAAGTCAAACAGGATTGGAACAACATGATTTCTCCCAAATAAAAGCATCTCGCTCAAGGCTACAATAGTGACAGCTCATGAATCATCCCCTTTAAAGTTCGAACCTACAGCCTTTCCTAGATATTTAACAGCAAAGCGACACCACCTACATATCTATCTTTCCCGGTCTTGCTTTCCAGATCTTTTGTTGTTATATCTGGTGTGATGCGAAGTGGAATCTGTCACTTTCTCCCTCTCCCGGCCACATGTCCACAACAGAATTAGGCAGGAGTCTCTTCCGCTGTGATCTCCATGTGGAGAGCAGCGTGCGTTGAATCATGTACTCTCACATGAGCGTATGAAGACAAATGTCCAGCACCGTGTGAGATTTATCAGCACACCTGCTACATCGATCTACATCGGGACAAGACATCATGAGCGAAATGTTTTGAGGAGATAATAAAAGAGGGATGTGTGTGTTGGAAGTGTGTCAACGTTGAAAAGCATTACAGAATTTGACCTTTGGGCTCAACCAATGGCATTTTGAATAACTTGGAATTAACCGTTTGCCTAAATAATGGAAGACAAAGAGAAAATGGGAAATGGGAATCAACCCAATCTCATGAGAAAATAATTTTTATGATGTGGCAATTTTGTGTGAATTTATATGGTGAGATTTGTTCAAAAACGTCAGATTTTTAGAAGAACGTACAAAAATGTACAAAGGAGATCATAAAGAGTAAAATAGTTTTGAATTGCCATGAGATTTTGTTGAATCAATCATACGCTCAACATCGCAAAATTAAGTTTATTTACAATAGCGCCACCTTGCTGAGTGCAAGTATAGACATGATTTTATTTTATTTGGATTTTTTGGCAATTAAACTTTGACTCACACATGCACAATAAAATTCACACACCCTTCCGCCCTTAACTACAGATGGGCATGAGATATAAATAATGTTTTATGTCTTTGTGGTCACATCTGGTGTGGAGGGAATGATAGAATGGCGATAATGTCTGACAGTATTGGGAGAGACAAAGAAAAAAATGGATGAAACTGTCTTGAAGGAGTACAAGTACTCCAGAGGACAAAGAGTGAGGGATGCATTAAAGGATGGAGTGAGAAAGCGAAAGAAGAAAGCAAGACTGATGGGTGAACTCCGAGGGAAGAGTGGGAGAGATTAAAGGAGGGATCGAAGGATAAAGTGAAGAGTGGAAAAAAAAGCACAGAATATATTAAAACAAGGAGAAAGATAAGAGAGAGAGGCTGAAGGAACGTGACTGAGAAGTAGGTGGAAGAGAGAAGGTCATAGAAAGCATTAAAGTACACAAAAATGATCCAAAATAGTCATAATTTATTCAACACTCATGCCGCTCTGAACCCTTATGACATTTTCTTCCATAAAATACAAAAGGGAAAATTATGAAGAATGTCCTGGTTGCTCTTTTCCATCCAAGTACAATGGATGGAGATTGAGGCTTTCGAGCTTCAAAAAGAAAGCAAAAGCAACCGAAAAGCATACGACTTGTTCATCAATCATGTTACTCAATCAGTGAATTGAACGTGTGAACTAGAACAGCCCGACTCGTGAACAAATTGTTCATACGAATTCAGTTGGTTCACAAACCCAGTATTAACAAGTGGTTCATGAATCAAACTGATCTAGTTCACAAGTTCAACTCAGATATTTCAGATATATAATGCAAAAGTTGTATGCATGACACCATTGTGCTTTTGTGTCCTTTTGAAGCTTGAAAAACTTTATTTGTTGGAAATGAGTGATCTGTATTTTATGTAAAATATCTTTTTTTTTTTGTTCCCTGGAAGATAGAAAGATTTGGAACGACATGAGGGTGAGTAAATGATCACAGCTTTTTCAATTTTTGGTGAACTATCCCTTAAAAAAGCAGCTCAGGAAAAAAAATATAAAGAAATTAGCAAAAGAAGTAGAACAGGGCAGGAATCATTAGTGGGCCAAAGATCTGACCTAGAAAACTGAAAGACACAGATGTCTCTTGCTTTGTCTGTATAAGAGGAATGTTACAAATTTAGCGACATGACTGTAAATCTATTAAATGAGGAGTAATCAAAACCACATAATTACGCTGTCATAGTATCAGGAAACTAGATTTTGACATTTTCACAAGATAAATCTTTGGTGTTTGCTGACACGAAACTCGCTGGCATGATTGCCGGGGTGTTTTGGGTGGTTGCCAGGACTTGCTGTGTGGATGCTGGTGTGTTCTGAGTGGATTTGAGTGGACTGCTGTGCAGTTGCTAGGGTATTCAGAGTAGTTGCTAGGGTGTTGTGGGTGGTTGCTTACTGGCCCAAGTCAAAAATTCTCACCCTCAAGTCTCTAAATATGACTTAGGTGCTTCTTTCAGTCAAAGCCTATGAGATTTTTTAGCCAAAATGTGTGATGAATAGTAACAGCACACTTCTCAACAAGCTGCATAATTTGAGATATCATTCCTTTCCATAACACAAGTTACATGCTGAAGTTTAATGCTTGTGAGTTTGGTCACAATCATCAAGATGTTCTACATAAATCTGTGCAAATTATAGATACATATTCAGAATTCTCTATAAACACAAAGCAAACTGTAAGTGACACTGTGAGCATTGTGGAAGTCTCAGCCTCCACAAAGTTTTGTCATAATCTTCTGACAAAATGTGAGCGTTTTGAAACAAAAGTTTGAGGTGTGTTGTGTAATAACCTCCTGACCAAATGTCAGAACTTTGTGTGGTGCCTGCATGCTTGAGCATGTAAGTATGTGTGTAGTATGTAGTGTGTAGGCTGTTACTGAAAGTGTTTCCAAGGAAACGCTGGTATACCTCTGCTCTGGGTGCGGAGAGAAGGTCCGTTTTGGGCTTTACGGTTTTTCTAGTAAGACAGAGAGAGAGAAAAGAAAAAGCATTGTGAACTTCAGATGAATAACAGAAGAAGAAGTGGTTTCTACAACATCTTTTCTGAGTTTTCGAGCACAAGACAGTCAAAGTGAAAGGTTGACAAACCTAACGAGAATTTTATTGCTCAGAAGTTCCTCTTTTGTAGCTCCAAGAACTGTCATTTTTCATTTAGTGCTGTTAAAATTAGCCCGTTAACGCAGAAGATTATTTTTTCCAGTTAAATGGTGTTAAAAATATTTAAAGCCGGTAACGCAGGGATGGGGCTAGGGTTGGCCACCCCACCCCCAACTGCTGCTTCTGTCTCTTCTTTTTTCTAGAGAAAATTGTTTATTTAGACGCAAAACATCTTTACGAACACATCAAACAGGCGACTTTTCAGATGCGCCCTCCACTTCGCCTCAGCGAGAGCCGCTAGTCAAACAAGTGCAGAAACTGTACAGATGACGAGGAGCTTCAGTAGAACAACAGTGAACAACAGTGGACTGATGAGATGTTGTCAGGCCATATGTCAGTAAATGCACATTTTTCTGTCCTGTCAGCCATTATACTGTGCTCGTAGTACGTGCTCTTCAATTGCATGCACAAATATGGCAGCACGCTGTAGCCTGTATCATTTCATATTAAAGAGTGAATGAAACTACTAGCATGTGTGTCAGATCTGCGTCACATTCAGCAGCGGCAGCTCTTAAAGCAATAGCAGCCAAATAACCAGCTGCTGTGATGTCTGTTCATCAAAGAACAAAAGTAAAAAAGAGCAAATCAATAACTTTTGTAGCTTGAAGGATTCATCTATTTTTAATCTAGAATTTAGTGTTTGATTACTTTATTAAATTTCTGTATATTTCCTACTTGCTGAAGGGCACAGATAAATATGACATTTATTATAATGGGTTTATGTGAAGATTGTTTTAAGTTCACGTAAATAAGAAGTTTTTTAAATTATAATTAATGTTAAAATTGATAGCTCTCAATTACTGTAATGCTGAATGGCCATAGTCAGTGGTTAAATATTAGGAAAAAAAATTACAATTTCCATGAATAACATAAAAAAGATGCTATTAAACACATATTAAAGATATTCTGTCTTTATGTCCACATTAATTTGAATATTGAAAGTGAAATTATTTCAACGTAATAGCATATTTAAAAACTTTACTGTTGGGTGGGATTAATCGCGATTAAATTCAGAAAAAAGTGCAATTAATTATTTTTTTATCGATTGACCGCACTAGTTTCATTTAAATCAATTTTGGAAGTTTCTCCAAAAACTCCTTAGCTCAGATAAATTGAACGTTTAATTTGGATCTTGTCAAACCACCTACTCTGAGACATTATTGAGCTCTTATAGACACAGAAGCATCTTAAATTTCAATTTGCACTCTATTTAATCACATTAAACGAGAAATTAAAAGCATGACTGACAGAGCCACAAAACTTTTCTATTGAATAACGGCAGCAGAAAGTTAACAGAACAGCACGATCCTGTAAAAGTACACAGTGCTGGAAGGAGAAAAGTGGGATTGTGGGTAGGCTCCTACACTCTGCGTGTGGGGGGCCGCAGGCGGCGCAGGGCCCGGGGGACCTGTTGGCTGTCCGACTCGGTCTGGTAGAAAAACATCCGTATCAGATCATCCAAGAGTACCCAGGTAGGCAGACAAAGCAACCTCTAAAGAACAGAGAGAGAGAGTTTAAACTTGTTTAGTAGGGTGTTTTTTGCTGGAAATTAAATGTTTTTTTTTTTGTTTTTTTTAGACGAACGTCATATTTAAATGTAGTATTGAATGCTATTAAACAGAAAATGGCATTTGAGATGTGACGAAAACTACACTGTGGTGGAAATTTCCATGACTTTTAGAATAAAGAACAAATGGCATAACTGGCATATGTGCTTTATATCTACACATTTTCTTAAATTCAACGGGCTCAAAATTTCCCATAGTTGAAGAATCACCCTTAAATTAAATCAAAACTGACATGTTAAGCTGACAGAGAGTGACTTAAAAAGAGAAAAGAGAAGTAGCAAAAAAAGGAACTGTTTTTTTCCGGTAATTCCACACAGTGCTGTTCAAGCTGCAAAGATTTCAACCCGTAAAACACATGAGTGCAACAATTACCAATCACAACTCCCACCAATGCAATATGACAGTGATACAACCGAAATTTAAGACTGACTCACCTTCATGTAATTGTTGAGCTCTGGGATTCTGCTCTCTGCGATCTCCTTTTTGATTCCCATAAACACCTTACCTGTGGCGAAACAAACAAGCTGCAGAAATAAGTATTCATGTCTCAAAACAAATTAGTTTGTAAACTAAACAATCAAAAGCTAGCCGAAGGGTGCCTCTGAATCTCTTTAGTGCTAACGCTAATTAGCGCTTAGCGTAATGTGTGCCCAAATATTACACTAAATTACTTTCTTATTTGTATTTTTGATTTCACTCAACGGAAATGTTAATAATGCGCACAGTGAACAATGATGAGAGGTCTGTCATTGGAGTCAGAGGGTCATTCTCTGAAGCACTTTATGAGATCCAATTAGGAGAAGAAAAAAATTAAGAGGGATCCATTCACACAATGATGATTAATGTTGATTTGAATCCAATTTTAACATCATTTTAATGGCTATGCAATAATTCCCTTCCAACTTAAATCTTCTAATTCTCATCGCTGTGTCTCAAGCTGTCTATCCTTTCTAATAAGCTTCTTTATTATAAATCTGCATTAACTAAGCATTAGTGAGATCTAAATGGCATGAGCAAAGCAAGGAGACATCCCTTTATAGTGCATCAAGGCAGACATTGCTAATGTCCTCATATAAACTTGCCAGTTATCTTTCCATTGCGTAATATTGCATTAGCAATGCATACTACTCAATGGCTTGAGCAATCAGTTGTCATGAAGATAGTAAGTCCAGGGATAATTTGTAATATAATTGAGCTTGATTTAACTTGGCTCCACTAGGTTCAGGTTTAGCTGGCAGAGAGCTTTGAAGAAGCTTCGGTGGAAAGTCACGGAGAGACACCGAAACCTGTCGGCTTGCAGTCCTTAGGTGACCTTAATGAAACAGTGGGTAGGGTGCCAAAGAACGACCTCTCCTTCCTGTTGAATTCAATTATACACATACTCGTTTGGTCAAAGACGGAGAAGGGGACGAGCAAAGGAAAAGAACATGAGACAAAGAGAAAGCAGCCTGAGACATAAGGCTGATTAAAAAGGGATCAGAAAAGAGGTTAAAGACATTAGACACTACAGAATGAAACAAGAGTAGATAACACTACTACGATGATGTTATTACTTCTTTTATAAATGTTGGGTTCTGACGAGTCTCAGGCGGTCTGAAATATATGGAACCTTTCAAACAAATTCAAACAAACCTGAAAACTGTATTTCCTTGTGCGTGCAAATACTTATGTGTAAATAGATGAAGTGGATGTAAATGAGGACAAGAAGAGACAGACAGTGGTGTCAGTGTCAGTCGAATGGATTCTGCTCATCTCATTTTCCTGGCAATACAATGCTATTCTCTTCATCTGTCTCTTGTCTCTGCTGTTCTCCATCCCAATCATACAAGTTCTAGTTAATCAGTAACTCTGTGGGAAACACTTCAAGTACTCAAAGAACAAAGTCCACCTAAGGAGTGAACTTTGACTCTGGAGAAACAGCAAATGTGGGACAGTGGAAGGTGGTGTAGCTAAAGGGCTCGAACACGGTGTGATCTATGATCTGGTGTTTTGAAATCCTTTTTCCGACCGTACAATTTGTTCCTGCATCTAGCCCTGTGGTGTCCAATCTTGCTCCTGAAGAATGAGTATAGAGTTTAGCTCCAACTTGTCCCATCATACCTGCCTGGAAGATTCTAGAAATCTTGAGGATCTTGTTAACTTTGATTCAGATGTGTTTAATTGGGCTTGAAGCTGAACTCTGCAGGACAGTGGCCCTCCAGGAGCAGGATAGGGCACCCCAATCTAACCTGTTGTTGTTTTTGAACATCATCTTTGATTTTTTTCTGAGCTCTCCACAGCTAACTTCATGAGGAATCATCACCAGACTTGAAGTCTCCTGTAATGCTCCTACACAACCACATCCAGGTGGTCATCAGTTGTCGGGTTGAAGTTATGGCTTCACGAATATTATCTATATGCTTGTACTTGTTTCTTTTACTTTGATCTTGACCGTACCTGTGCCCCATCATACTTGTTGTATATTGAGTTTTGGGACTTGGATCAGATTGTCGGAGAGATGACTTCTGGCTGCAATCAAATTGGTGACAATCCAAGTCATGATTATTGCACTCTTAAGCGAAGCACTTGACCTCAGGTTGTCCTAAAGCAGGAGTGTCCAATCCTGATCCTAGAGGGCCACATTTCTGCAGAGTTTAGCACCAACCCTGAAGAGCTTCAGGATTGCTATAAACTTCCAGGCAGGTATGTTGGAGCAGGTTGTGGAAGGGTGGCCATCCAGGAGCAGGATTGAACACCCTTGTTTAAGGTGGATTAGTAATAAGTTCAAGGCATTGTTGAAGGATGTGGAAACTACAGTAATTCCACTAAAAAAAAGTATTCTCATAGCATCGCAAAACTGAAGTTGAGCCACTGATGTCACATGGACTATTTTACCGATGTATTTACTACGTTTCTGGACCTGGGAACATTTCAGTTGCGTTGCTGTCTATGGAGGGTCAGATAGCTCTCCGATTTCATAAAAAAGATCTTAATTTGTGTTCTGAAGATGAACGAAGCTCTTACAGGTTTGGAATGACATGAGGGTGAGTAATTAATGGCATAATTTTCATTTTTGGGTGAACTAACCCTTTAAGCAAGAACTTTAATGGACTTTACCAATTTACACAATGCATCTAATTATCTAGTTGTTCAGTTCAGTTCTGTACATACTGCATAAAATGTAGTGAAACTTCAGTTATTATCTGAGCTTTTGGGAAGTTTAGTTGTAGTTATGTGGCTGTCACTCCAAATGGGATTAAAGGGGACATAACACACACAGTTTCTGCCAATCTCAGTACCTATAGAGTATTATTGCATCCTGCATATCTCCAAAGAGTCTTTAGCTTTATCAGACTTATAAAAGAAAGATACAGTTGTACTTCTTCTATCCGAAATCAGTCGAGCTCCGGGAGAAGTGCTGTGGGTGGAACTAAAGAGTGACGAGCATGCAAAACTTTGCGTAACAATCGTCTGCAAGCTGTAACATCGACATAATTCCCTTAACGCTGGGTTCTTTGGGAAGCTGAACAAGGTTATCTTTCCCTCACAACCAAAAACTCACTTTTTTGGTGACATTGTTGATTTTGTGGTCATAAACAAAATGTAAAATCTCGAGCAAGTCCTGTGCAGCGCTGCCGACAACGTTAATGGGCTTGCTCTTGCTCTGGTTGACGTTTGTGTTTGTGTGAATTCCGCCCTTTATGGTGTCATTCTCGGAAAAAAATAATAATTCAGAAACTGAAGAAGTGTATTTGGAGAGAAATATTCCATCATACATCAAATTAGTTTTTTTTTTTTGAGACTTTGGTCATGTGTAGCATGAGAATCCACTCCTTTGCTGTGTAAATAAGTCAGAATGGAAGAAATAGCATTAGACATCCCCTTTATGCACCTATAGTAGTAGAGACGGGACAACGGTATTTAGCTGCAGTGTGTATGTGGCCTGTGCTACTGAACTTAGATTTCCCCAGGGCTCTACATCACTGTTGTTTTAGATGAGGCTGTGCAACAGCAGCTTAGTCACAGACCTGGCAGGGTAGGTAGTTGACAAGTGTAGTATCCTGGCTGGGCTTCAGCTGAGTACTTAAGCTCCAAACTCTGGTGCAGAGCGAAGAACTGACGATACCTTCTGTAGATCAGGTATTTACTGTTGCCTTTGGTCTTCACCTCAATTACGAACGTCTGTAAGTAGGCGATAAAGAGCAAACAAGTCAAAAACTTATGCAGTTATGCAGTAGTGTATGAAATTTAAAAACATTGAAAGTGACAC
>JAPMOO011912848.1:0-10735 GCA_029874815.1 Luciobarbus comizo
GACCTGCTGAGGAATTCTCTAGAAGCATGGGAGAAACACGAGCAGAATCCTTTCTAGAATTGTAAGGCTTCCACAGTAGAACCCTTCTGAGCCATTAGAATTGTAAGGGTTCCACTGTAGAACCCTTCTGAGCCATTAGAATTGTAAGGGTTCCACTGTAGAACCCTTCTGAGCCATTAGAATTTTAAGGGTTCCACTGTAGAAACCATTCAAAATGTTTTAGAACTGTATGAGCTTCCCACAGTAGAACCTCTCAGAACTGTTCTAGAGCCATTGTGAGACTTCCACTGTAGAAACATTCTAGAACCATGTGAAGTTACTCAGAAGAACCTGTCAGAACCTTTCTAGAACTGTTGTGCACCTTCCACTGAAGAAATCATTAGAACTATTCTAGAACNTTTAGGGGGTAGATAAAAAGGAACACAAAATGCTAATATGGTTTCTTAATGTAAATGTCTAGGGAACAGACAATGAGTTACATAAGCAACAGTTCAAAGTTTGAAAATACAACAAATCTCCATTACTTTAATTAATTTTACAAAAGAATACAGCAGCTCAAGGCTTGAATAGCTCTGTTCACAACCACTACAATATAGAAATCATTTTCACTGCATGTACCTTCTGACCACACTGCAAAAAAGTGATGTTCTTCATCAGTATTTTTGTCGTTTTCCAGTGCAAATGTCTAAAGATTCTTAAAATCAAGACACATTTACTTGAGAAGCAGAATGACAGAAGTAGAAACTGATCAAAATGAAGTGCGTTTATAATTAGAACAAGAACAAATATCTGCCAATGGACCTCATTGGCAGACATTTGTTCTTTTTAAGCATAAACAAAATTTTTCAAGACATTTTACATCTGTATCTTAAGTAATTGTATCTTGATTTATGGATGTTTAGATATTTGTATTGCAAAAACTAATACTAAGGAAGACGTTCTTTCTAGAATTATGTGAGGGTTCCATATTACAAGCCCTAAGAAACATTCTAGAACCATATGAGGGTTACAACAAATATCATCATTATATCATCAAATATCTTTTATAATTATTCTATAACTGATGTGAGCATTCCACTATAGAACCCATCAGAATATTATCATTATTTTATGTTATAACATTATTATTTTTCACTGTAGAAACCCTCAGAAACATTCAAGAACCATTTGAGGGTTACAATAAATAATTTTGACCGTGTGAGAGCTACAATGTCCAATAGAATTATGTAAATTCCATTTCTCTACAACTGTGAGAACTTTAGCATAGATTCTGTACTGAAACCAAGGGTTAGAACTTACGAAATGAAGTTGGTTCAAGAATCTAATTAAGAGCACTTTCAGTGCAGATAGCTTTTTCTGAAACAGGGACTTAAACACAACAGGGACTTTTCTTTTTGGTTATAAATACAGCAGGGAACCAATTATGTGTGCATATACATACATCTATAATCAAGGCTTCATACTTGCACCTGTTTTGGAGAACAGCAATTACACAACACTTTAAGATAAAGAGTTTTTTAATGTGCTCTCCCACATAATCAGATACTGCTGCTTTTTACGCAAGGCATTTCGTAAAATGCCTTACGTAAAAATGAATAGGGTATGAATTAGGATACAGTTTGGTTCATTGATCACAGATTGTTTTGGTGTGAATGTCGTGTTTATAGAAATGAACCAAACTAAGATGGGAAACTGCACCAGGTTATGACAAACACTCCAAACGAGCCAGGTGTGAAAACGTCCTTAGAGATTACAATCAGGTCTAGAACTATGCAACTCGCTGAATACCACCCACCCCACATTACTATAAAGTTTCTTTTTTTGTCTTGGCACAAAACTATTCATTTCATACACTTTTCCTCTGACAGCTTTCATATTCCTCATCTCATATGTGTGTGAGTCTGACTGCGGCTGAAAGGTTGACGTGGTTTTTTAACACATACACATTCACGTGGCCTCAATTTCAAAACAGAAAATCATTTTCAACTCCATCATCATCGTGGCACAGGATGAGAAACCCACAGCAAAGAAATCTCATTAACCTCAACACAGACACAACATCCGCACGTTTGCAGAGGAAAACCCAATGCCTGTCATGGAGAAATACTCAAGAGGCGAGTAATACTTTCTCTGTCCCGATTTTCCTTCCTTTATGGTGGAGACAAGCTCTTTGACGTGCAGAGGCAGCCATGTTATGTTTTATATTCATTTTGTTTATTGGTATGGAACCACAGATCAATAATTAATTAACATCTATTAAAGTTGTGTTGAGTTAATATTTAAAAACAAGCGCTTTCAGACAGAATTCCAAAATCTTTAATTACCTTAATCACTGGCTGTGGATGATATCTATTTTTGTACAAACCACCAAACTGTGAAATATTCAACAGATTCTATGAAATATAGATATCTGTGAGTGAACCTACATACTAAAACAGATGAAACAATCACTACACCAAAGAATTAAACCACATATTCTTTATGAGAACACTTTACATGTGATACGGGCTACTGAAATATTTATGATAAAAGTTTTTTTTAAAAACTCCCAGCGTTTGATAGCGTTATCCATAATAAAAGGCTCATCACGGATTTCCGTTCTTACAGTAATGTTGCAGATAGGCACATTATGTAAGTTCTGTGAAGTTTTACAACAGCAGTTCTGCTTCATTAAAACGCTTTGTCGATTAATTAATGATTTAAATCACAATACTGTCATTTACCTTAAAGGCAGATATTTATAGTGGTTATTCATACAAAACTGAAACTTCACAGTGACTATGTTTACATGCACATTAATATCAGTATTTGATGTATGCATGACGTAAATGCATTAACACAACTGCCATATGACTGTATCCAGGTGAGTAGCAGAGAAAAAGTGTGCATAGTTTACTTGTATCTTTTTCCGGAAAAAAAGCTTACAGGAATAGTTAATCTAAAAATAATTCATTTTTAGATAATTTGCTGAACATTTCCAGGCCAGATGTAGATGAGTTTGTTTCATCATCAGAACAGATTTGGAGAAATGTAGCATTACATCGCTTGCTCACCAATGGATGCTCTGCAGTGAATGGGTGCCGTCAGAATGAGAGTCCAAACAGCTGATAAAAACATCACAATACATCCACAAGTAATCCACACCACTCGTCTATCAATAAATTTCTTGTGAAGTGAAAAGCAGCAAGTTTGTAAAAAAAACAAATCCATCATTGCGACATTTTAACTTAAAACCGACACCTCCAGCCATAAAAATACAAGTCCATAAACCATAATTTACATGTCCTGCAGTGAAAAAGTCTATACCCTGTTGTTCTCTCACATCAAAATCACTTGTAATCGGTGCTTGATCTGTGCACATTTCTCCTTCTGATTCAGACTTTTTCACTGGACGAAGTAATATTTTGGATAGAGAACTTGTATTTTAGCCCAATGCAAAGGTTTATGTTAAAAATGTTTAATGATGGATTTTTGGACACAGCTTTTTGCTTCACAAGATGTTAATTGATTGACTGGAGTCATGTGGATTACTTGTGGATTATTGTGATGTTTTTATCAGCTGTTTGAATCAGCTGGTGAACTGACGGCACCCATTCACTGCAGAGGATCCACTGGTGAGGAAGTGATGTAACGTTACATTTCTCCAAATCTGTTCTGATGAAGAAACAAACTCATCTACATCTTGGATGGTCTGAGAGTGAGTAAACTTTGAGCAAATTTTCCTTTTTAGCTGAACTATTTCTTCAATATATATAACTTAATCTGAAAATGATCTTCATGCAAACATGGCTATTGTTTTCTCTATATCCAAACTCACAGCTCACCTCCAAAGCCTTGTTGAGTGTTTCTTGCTGGTCGTAGCTGGAGTTGTTGGTCTCCAGAGCATCTTCGTAGAGGTCGACCAGGAAGGCGGTGAGATATGGAGAACTACATGTGTCCTGAAGCTCTGTCACCTGTTCCAGCAGTCCAGGAAATGAGGAGAGCCCACCATCCTGTAGAATCCTGAGCCACAGAACAGATGTTTTGAGACAAATCACAATATATGCGCAATGTTTAAATTCATGCAAATACTATACATATTTATATTTATTTCCAAGTATGAGCAACAATAATAGTGATGCTTGCCTTGACAAACCCCGTTAATGATCCATGTTATGTTTTTGCAAATATATAGTCATAAACATTCATTCTGGCTCTTCAGTTAAAACTATGTATATATGCAATACATCTACGTCTGTTAATGGGGAGAATCTGCCATCTGCTGGTTGACTTGGATGATTTCACAGGCTGTTTATTTCTGTTTGCAAATTCCAACACTGACCCTTTTAAATAGTTCCAAGCGCTCTCGTTGTGAGGAGCTTTCTTTATTTGTTTCAGGGTGTACCTAAAGAGAGAAAGACAGAGAGAAAGGGAAAGAGAGGCACTTAATGGTTTTAACTGGCCATATTTGCTTATCAGCAACAAATAATAGTCTTAATGTGTAAATTCTACATAAACTGTTCATTTAAAAGCAGGTGAAACCAGATAAACATTCACATGTAACGTCACATAACAAGCAACCACACTAGCGTGCTCTTCAGATAAGCAGCTTTAGGTGATACATATGCACAGCGCTGTGACACTATTATGTTAATCATTTTATATGTAATACATTTTTGTTCTATATCAATATCAGTGTTATAGAACTTTGCACTATTACATAGTCTGTTCCCATATTTGCATAAATTATTTGCTACTGCATCTCAAAATTATTTTCTCTCGCAATTCTGAGTTTATAGCTCACAATTCTGACATTTTTACTTGCAATTCTGACTCTTTTTCTTTCAATTAATCAGTATAAATTCAGTGCAATATAAATTTGTAATTCTGAGAAAAAAGTCAGAATTGTGAAATAGAAACTTGCAACTGAAACGGGAAAAATCAAAACTGTGAGATAAAAAGTTACAATTACTGTTTTATTTTTATTCCATGAAAAAAAAAAAATGTAATTCAGAGAAAAAAGTCAGAATTATGAGATGTAAACTTGGAATTGCGAAAAAAAAGTCTTTTTATAAAATTTTTGATTTTATATCTTGCAATTCTCAGTTTATATCTTGCAATTATGACTTTTTTTTCTCAGAATTTTCTCAGAAAATCTGAACTGTGATTAAAAAGTCACAAAAACTTTTCGTTATTGGAATTTTTCTATGTAGTTATTGAATAATCACTCTCAAATGCATAAAGCATAACTTCAAAAGCCTGAGAAATATGACACAAAAGTAAAAACAAAGAATTCATTCAAGGCCATTTTTACAACTTCATGAGATCATTTGTATTTTTGCAATGCATTCAGCTAGGGATGCACGCTATTGGATTTTGCCGATAACCAACATGCCGAAAGTTAGTTTTTAACAAGAACTTATTTGCTAGAATTAAATAAACAACAATGCATTTCTTTTATAATGACAGTACATCGAAGATTTGAAAATAACTATAAATAAACTATATTCAATCGCTGCATTTTTTTTTCCAGAAAGATGCAGTGGTAACCTTAACATTTTGTTTTAAGATTTAACATTTGTAAATGGTCTAAAGCAAGAGTTGTAAAAATTATGAAAATCTTTTAGAGCTACACATTAATGAATAATATTACACATTAATGAATAAATCTGTTTCATAAAACAAGTTTACCAAATAAGCCAGGTTTATTCAAGTTAGTCTGACTTATTGTCAGTTGATTTGGTTCAAAATAAGTCAGACTAACTTAAATAAGCCTGGCTTATTTGGGAAACTTGCTTTATGAAACAGGCCCCTGTATATATAAAATTGATTAACTTAAGTTACATGTTTGTGTGTGTTTTTTTTCTTTCATGTAAGCTATAGCTTCTGAAACTTAAATCAAAACATACTCATGAATACGTGCGTGCATTCTCAGTTTAAATGCAGCGATCATGCGAGTTAATCTCTTATCAGCAAGACATATCGGCACAATTTTTCATATCGGGCTGATGCCGATATTTACATTTAAACCCATTACCGGCCGATTCTGATATTGGTCCGATAAGATTGTTCATCCCTAATTTCAGCTTTGCAAAAAAAAACAAAGGATGGCGTTATACAATTTATCTTTGAGCAGAAAAGCTTTGATTTGGAAATGAATGAGACTCACTGTACTTCTCTGTCGAGGATGGCAGGGTCGGAATATCCGCTGGTGTGACTAATGACAAAGTGTCTCTGATTCCAGGCGGAGTTATTCCTCACATCCTCCTCTAACAGTTCCTCCACATACTCCAGCTCTCCATCCCACAGTTTATACTCCTGTGACACACAGAGACGGACATGAACACACATGCAGATCAGCAAGCCGTTACACACCACACTGGATCTGGATCTGTACCTGGATGACCCACTGCCTGTGCTGCCACGCATGGTAGTTCTTGGCATCTTGACTAAGAATTTCTGCTACAAACTGCAGCTCTTCAGACGGCGGGCCGTTCAGCCACTCCAGCACCATCCGCCTGTGATGCCTGTATATTTGCACAAATTGTTTAATAAATAATAATAACCAAAAGGGCTTGATTTACTAATATACTCTAAACATGGCTTTGAAACAGTTGTTAAAAGTATCAATGATATACATTTGTTTTTTGTCTATATAGCTTTTATTAATTTAAATGTTTATTTATTGTGTGTTCAGCAAATAAAGCTCTTTCTGATTCGGATTTAATTTGTTAACTATAACAAACCTGCTTTGAAACAACTTTCACTCAGAAATTGCTGGTACATTTCCAAAATAATTACAAAGAAACTACAAGTAACACACTGAATTAAATGTGACATTTTAAAGCAGAAAGACTGAAATATATTTCCTTGACAAAACAATTCAATAATCTTGTTTTATTTACAACTTTGAAATATGATTTTTTTTTTAAAGTGTGCTAGTAAAATACGAGAGATTTTGGACATACAGCAAAACTAATGAAAAACAAAATCTAAACATCAAACATTGGTAATGCTTTTATTTATTGATTGATTTATTCATTTACTTTTACTCAAACTTCAAATTTGTACCAAAAGGTTGAGGTGGACTTACCAGACTTGGTAGTTCTTAGGCTGATCCTCTATGATGGCTGTGATATACTTCATTTCTTCTCTCAGGTCTTTATCTAGAGCCTGCAGTAAAACTCTCCTGTAGTGCCTACAGACATCAAACACCACCCTTTAATGTAATGCAAGTGACTTTCACTGACTTTGTAGCTTTTTGCAGACCTAAGCAACCAGAAGGCTTGCTGATGTTTAAATCTATATGTGTTATGTATATTACCGTTCAAAAGTTTGTCTTGAAAAGAAATGAATGTTTATCCAGCAAGGATGCATTAAAGTTGATCAAAGGTGACAGTAAAGACATTTATGATGTTACAAAAGTTGTCCATTTCAAATAAATGCTGTTCTTTTGAATTTTCTATACTTCAAAGAATTCTAAAAAATGTATCATATTGATAAAATTGATAAATAAGCAGAAAATCAGCATATTATAATGGTTTCTGAAGAATCACGTGACACTGAAGACTGGAGTAATGATGCTGAAAACTAAGCTTTGCATCACAGAAAAAATTACATTTTAAATTGTATTAAAATAGAAAACAGATATTTAAAATTATAATATTTCACAACACTGTTTTTACAGTAGGTTTGATCAAATAAATGCAGCCTTGGTAAGCATAAAACATATAAAAATAAATCTTACCCAAAATTTTGAAGCGCAGTGCATTAGGTTTGCCATTAAAAATGCTCTGGGACCTAACATATTCAAATTTAGATGTTCATTTAAATATCTGCTATCTCACCATACTGTGTAATTTGCAGCATTGAGGTCGATGGCTTCAACAGTCAATGCAAATGCTCTCTCACTCTTCTCATCGTTCTTCAGGAGCGCTCTGAACATGTCAAACACGTCTGTGACTGCAGATAAAAAGACAAACATGTTCAACAAATGAGCAGCTGAAAACAAACCCTGCTGACAGCATGATTGGATTGGTTTATTTTGTAATAATTCCGGCAGACTTGACATTTTCCCATTAATTGCATGATTACTTAAAATAAAGGAGCATAAAACAGAGCAAAGGATATGAGTTGAGATTATTGATTCTATCATGTGAGGAGAAAAGTGTGGATTGATATGAGAGACATGAAAGAAATGAGAAATCAATGGTCTGACTGACTGAATAAAATCACTGCAGAACACAAGATCCAGGGGGCGTGGTTGGATCTAGATCCCTCCCACCTTACATATACCTGAACCTACCCGTCTCCACCCCCTGATCACTAAACCTACCAATCTCCACCCCCTAGATGTGGATCCAACCCCGCCCCCTGGATCTTTGTTCTGCAGTGAGGGGCTACTGGAATAAAAGACACTTACATTTCTCTGAATAAGCTATTTTCACGACAGGGTTTGGTCCATCATCTTGAGGAACGGGTTCTAGATTGGCCCACTCTTTTCTGTCCCTAAAATAGAAAAACAGGCACATTAAATGAGAGTTTATAGAATTGCTAGTTAAATGACCCAGTCATTTCACGAAGACTTCATAAAATGAACCTCTTTTAAAATTAATAGTCAAATTTCTAGTGCTCTGACAAGTGATTTAGTTAATATGCATCTCCTGAATCATTCATTCGAGATGACATGTATATCACAGAGTGTCCACATTACACCATCCAGTCAACAGAATGAATCAATAAAGAAAATGGTTCATATGAATCTCTAATTCTCAAAGACTTCTGTCAGTTTTATTCAATTCATTTGAATCAACCAGAAAATAGGTGACAGCATCTACAGAACATATTTCTTTAGGCTCAGTTTTCTGGATTCATTTCATGTGACTCAGCCACTTAGAATGAATGATTCAATGAATCAACGTCGAAAAATTACCCTCAGAAAACACCTACTGTATGATGGCACCTGGATTAAACAGACTATTACAGTCCTGATTAGGCCCAAGAATACCTCTGGAGAAAATGAAAACTGCCATAAGAAAAAATCTAATTTAGTGTTAAACTGGGATGAAAAGTACCACTTTAGTTCTGCTCTGGATAACACAGATTGTTTACATCCTGTTCAAGTCTCTTGAATCAGTTCAAATGAATCATTTTGACGTATTGATTCAGCTCACGTGATTCACTCAAAGAGCTAACATCAAAGCACGTCTGTAGCGATTATAGACTAAAGTATTAACAAATAATTACAACGTAATCACGATTTAAGGCATTATTAATTCATATCTTCTATACGCTCCGGTTTCAGTTCATGTGAATCACTCATAAACAAAACCAATACAGCTGCCTGCAGTGCAATAAAGTGCACTGCTTGTATGAACGAGCCAGATGTCATCTAAAACGTTATTAAAAGCTATTGTCCCACACAATGCAGAGGAGACTACCTAAACATCTCTTACTGAAGTGATTAGCCGCACACACACTCATTCAGTTATTATGCTAAGCTAGCTGCTAAACTCACTTGTAGAAGATATAACCTCCTTTAACAAGCTCCTCATACTCCATCTCCGCCTCCTCTACAGTGTTCTCCTCTTCTACTCCGTCCTCCTCCAAATTCTCCGCCACGGAGTTGGAAATTTCATCAACAGAAGACATTGTAGAAACTGCACCTGGCTAATAACTGTGCAGATGGCTGTGGGAGCTGACAGATGCGTGAAGGCAGAGACACGTCAGATCTGGATCGATTTCAAAATAAAAGCCTGTCAAAGTCTAGTAGTACAGAAAAAGGACAGCACTAGGCAGAAAACATGGTGAAATGTAGGAAATGGTGAAAACATGTGCATGTATGTACATACATATATTAGTTTTTAAATAACTTTTTTAATTAATTTATTTATTGATTGATTTTCATTTATTTCATTTCCATATTATTTTTATTATTTGACATAGACACACATACACAAAAATATAATTGTTATATTATAAAATATAATTTATATTCGTGTGTGTGTGTGTGTGTGTGTATGTATGTATGTGTGTGTGTGTGTGTGTGTGTGTATATATAAATATCGGCACCCTTGGTAATTAATCTGCATTGTTAATTCTTTTGATCTTTTATTTAAAAAAAAAAAATCACAAAAATCTAACCTTTCATTGGATAATAAAAAATTAAAATGGGGGGAAATATCATTATGAAATATATGTTTTTCTCAAATACACGTTGGACACAATTATTGGCACCCCCTAGAAATTCTTATGAGTAAAATATCTCTGAAGTATATTCCCATTCATAATCACAATTTTGAGCACTCCAGGGAGATTATGAACATGAAATTATCCAGCCATGACTTCCTGTTTCACAGAAGTATACATAGGAGGGAAAACAAAGCCCAAATTCCCTTAATCCATCACAATGAGAAAAACAAAGAATATATTTCTGATAATTGAGATTCACAAATTAGTGAAGTGGCTTCAAGAAAAGAGCTAGAGCAGTGAAAATTCCCATTTCCACCATTAGGGCAATAATTAAGAAATTTCAATCAACATACAATATTAAGAAACTGCCTGGAGGAGGATGTGTGTCTATATCGTCCTAATGCATGGTGAGAAAGAGAGTTTGAGTGGCTAAAGACTCTTCAAGCATCACAGCTGGAGAATTGCAGAAAATAGTTCTCGGGGTCAGAAAACCTTTAAAAAAAATGTCAAACAGCACCTACATCACCACATGTTGTTTGGGAGGGTTTCAAGAAAAATTCTCCTA
>JAPMOO011916480.1:0-11419 GCA_029874815.1 Luciobarbus comizo
GACAAGTCGTTAATGAGGTATCGTTAACAAGGTATAAGTTGGACGTTTTGATTAATATCGATTAATCATGTAAATATCAATATTGAATCTGAAGAATAGATTCCCTAAAAGCTAAATTAAAATAAGGGCTAATCCTTTACAACATGGTTATTTATGCATCTGGTAGGAATTGTGTGGAAACTGAAGAAAAGTTAACAAGTAACCTAGAGAAAGTGTCAGCTTGGCTTGATGCCTCTTTTTTAACTTTAATTACTGAAAAGACAAAGTCTGTATGTTTTTCAATAAGAGAATTACCTGTAACAAAATCATTAAACATTAGAATTAAAGATGAGATTATTGAACAAGTATCAGGAAAAATATCTTGTGATTTTAGATTATCAGCTAAATTTTAAAAGTCATGGTAAAAAGTTGTGTAAAACAATTAAAGCAAATCTTACCACCTTCAGAATAATAAGAAATTGTATAACATATGATCATGCTTTTCTGTTTTTAAACTCGATGTTATCACATATGGTATATGGATTAGATATTTGGTCAATCCATAATTAATCAGATCAAATGTGGAAGATACCATCATTGTAAGATCCTAATTAAATACAAGATTTTGAGCTTTACTCACTTTGTCTTTTTTCACTATGTAAAGTTTGTGTTTAAATATTTAAATGGTCTTGCCCCTATGCCCTTATGTACATTTTTTGAGAGACTGCAGGAGAGCAGTAGATCCCCTAGAGTGGCTTCTAGTGGAAAATGTAAAGTTATATTTTGTAAAACGTCATTTGCTCAGAATGTTCTCTCAGTGAAAGGTGTACAATTTTGGAATTCATTGCCTGATTATTTAAAATCTATTGCAAAATATCATAGTTTTAAAAAATCAACGAAATCTTGGTTGATACAGCAACAAACTTGCAGTCATATTTAGTGTACTTATATTATAAATTTGTGTACTTCTTGTTGTTGTTTTTTGTAACAGTAATTTATATATATAAAAAAAGTTAAATATGCCTGCAATTGTTTATGGATTATTTATTTACTTACATAAAGTTAACGGAATTATAATTATACCACAGAACATTTCCAGGCTGTTGAAAACAGAAGTAGCTAAAAATGAAAGTAGGTCAGACCCATGCCCTGCTAAACCACAAACATCATTCTGGTGTTCTAAAGGTACTCGTGTGCATGAGAAAAAAAACATTTATTGTATATCAGTGCCACTGCCTAACAGACGAATTGTATCTCACTGGTATGTATGATATATTTCTCAATATACAATCATTTGAAATAATTTATTTATGTTAATTTATCATGTTAAACAGTGTATTTTACAGTGTTGGACTAGTTACTCAAAAATGTAATATATTACTCAATACTAGTTACTCCTTTCAAAAGTAATATTATTACTTTACTTATTACTTTCTGACAACAGTAATTACACTGCTAGTAACATTACTTTTCTTTCACGCCCCATGCACATAAGTTGTAATATCTTCCCCATAAAATTCTTCTAAAATGTTACTAACAATATATTTCTGCCTCATCATTTGACCGAAATCCACATTGGATAAAAATCAGTTACAAACACTCAGTGGTGATTAATAGTAATTTTCAAGTAAAAGTGTTGTATTATTCTCATTAATTGTCATGTATATGTTGAAGCTAATTGTAGCTCTAATTTCTCTGTTACCCATTCACGATTATATTCCATGATGTATTTTATCAAATGCAATCAGAGAAGTTCATAAGAAAATGTTTTGTTCTCTAAAAAATGTTTTATATAATTTATACCAGGATCAGAGGAATGTAATGCCAGAGTAAAGTAATGCCACAACTTCCATAATGCCACAACTTACACATTGGTGTTCAGATCATCTTTTCTTCTGACAAAATATTTCCATCTGCTGAATGTAAGCTTTTTCATATTCCAATCTTGCCTGCTGCTCTGGTCACTTCATGTGCCTGTGCAAGGTGTGAAAATTATGAAAATAAATCGAGAAATTATTAGATTGCTGGACTTCAGATCAGTAGGGGTTGAGGCATCGAAAGTAACAAAGTGACAAGCTCTTTTATTGATAGTAACTGTATATTATTACTAAAATCGTATTAGTAATTATTACACTACTAGTTACTACAAAAGTAATATTATTAATTCTTTCTTTTTTTCCCCCCAGATAAATTCAAATATGGAATTCTCAGGTGAGTTTGTTAGACTACAACAGGCACTTTGTGAAGGCAAGATATAACCAGTACACTTTAGCATATTTTTCAAATGAGTACTTAATGCAGAAAAATATACTTAAGAATATACTTAAGTGCAAACTGTTGTTTTCAGATACTTAATTGCATGTTATTTACAATTAAATTAAAATGTATATATTTTTTATAATAAATATAGTTAGTTTAACTAAATAGTGTTTTTTGGTCCACTAAAGTGGGATTTAAGTAAATCTTCTTCTTTAAGTAAATGTAAAAGTAATCTTTACTTCTTTAAGTAAATGTATTTTCATAATTATAAATATGGTTAAATTGTACTGTTGAATTTACTGATAACTGTCACACCCCAGGACTGTTTGTTCTGTTTTCATTCCCCATGTGCTCTGTGTGACCTAGTTCTCCCTCATGTGCCCGTACTTGGTAATGTTCCTGTTCCTGTTCTTGTTATGTCATTATTAGTTCATCGTCCTCACCTGTCTGTCCCTCATCAGCTTCCCTACATATAGTCAAGTCTGTTCATTCTGTCTTCGTCTGGTATTGTTAATGTTATCTCGTGTGTCTGTGTTTTCCTGACTTGTCTGAACATTACCCGTTGTGGAATTATTAAAGTGTTATTGGAATTCTTCTTCTTCTTCGTCGTCCTGCCTAATCCCACACACCGTTGCATGACAATAAGCTTTATAGTAAACTAAAATATAATTTAATGTCTTTTTATTGAAATTTGTATGTCATGCATTTAATGAATATTTGTAATTATTTGTAGTAATGTTGCAATTTAAAATATATTAACTTTAAATGTAAAATTAATTAACATACTACAGTTAAAATTAGTGATGTCAAATTGAAGCGTTCTGAACCAGAGAAGCTTTTAACAATTGTATCGGAAAAAGGTTCTTTACTCAAAGCTTTTTCAAAACAGTTCATGCTGTGGCCATCCAGTGCTCATAAAAATGTATAACACCTTCCAAAGGGCTGTGTTCCATTACAGATGCTGGTTTCACATCAGGTTCTACAAATTATTCTTTATTTTATTGTATATAAATAATGGTCATTGTCAAGGTCATTCATTTGTGTCGGTGTACTGCCACTAAAATTAGTAAAATAAATTAAACTCAAATTCATAAAGTAAATCTTTGATCTAAACCAGAGGTCTTCAACCCTGTTCCTGGGGACCCGCTGTCCTGAACAGTTTAGCTACAACCCTAATAAAACACACCTGAAGTGGCCAATCAAGCTCCTCAAGACTGCTTGAAAGTTGCAGGCAGGTGTGCTGAAGCCGGTTGGAAATAAACTTTCCAGGAGAGTGGGTCTCCAGGAGCAGGGTTGAAGACCTCTGATCTAAACTGTCTATTTTAACCCTGCCTCGGCCCTTAGACTGTTATTTAATGGGCAAAGTTCATTTGAGCTTAATGTATAAATTACGATTTAAAAAAGTAATGCTAACGCATTATAATGTAATATAATGTAAAGGAAACAGCACTGAGGTTCGCTTCGTTTGAACCAGATACTGAAGCAGTCACGTGGTTTTCAGGCGAAAGAAGCTTCGGACGTCGCAGATCAAGTGCTTTTTGCAAAACGAATCAAGCTCCGATACAGTGCTTCAGTGTGAAATGTGTTGTTATTTTGATACAAGCTTCGGAGCTTCTGTGTTGAACGTAACATCACTAGTTAAAATTATAATGGAGTTCTTTACATTTGTTTTAGTATGTTGGTCTCTACACATTAAAATAAGTGAACTTCAAATGATTGTCACATGCCCTGTTTGGTCCCATGTCTTCTGGTTTATTTATCTTGTTGGTTGGTTGTTGTTGTTGTTGTTATTAAAATAACTGCTTAAGGATCCTGGCTTCCCTCGTTTCTCAATGTTACAGAACACCAGACCATATGCTAGAGATGGGAGATCAATTGAACCATAGCTTCACAAAATGATTCACTGTTTTTAAGTGCACAAAGCTCCTAACATTGGTGATGCATTGATTCAAGGTCCAGAAACTGTAGATACTTGTTCAATGGTTCACTGTTGGGATGCGATCTCAGTGAACCCACATGATTCATGAGATCACCCCCCCCACCCATTGATGAACTATTAAAGTTTTGAAACTTTTCAATGACATAACAAATTCAACAGAAACCTTTCTTACTGTCTTCAGACTACAGTACAGAGCATAAACACAAATAAGCATGGGAATGTCTGAAAGCAGCTGCCTATCAGAGGAATCGATTGAGTCTAAGGGTGCTTTCACACTTGGTTCGATTGCCTTGTCCGAACCCAAGTTCGATTGCTCGCCCCTCCCCCTGCCCCCGCTGGACTGCGTTCATATTATTTTATTTATAAAACGTTTTTTAAATTTATTTAAAAATAAATGCCATTTGCAGCGCGGGTCGGGGAATCAATAAGCACGGGTGGACTGCGAAGTTGCGAAGACTATTTAGAGTGCTTTCACACTAGCACTTTTGGTGCACACCTGGGTGTGTTTGACGTCAGAGTTCGGTTCGTTTGGATGATGTGAACAACGTCTTGACAAAGTAAATACCTAAATACTTGTTACATCATATATAAGCAGGTCAGTCGTCCGTCCGCATGCAGGACATGTTATATTCAACAAACTTCCGTATTCTGTAAAACAGGTCATGTTGCTTCTTTTTGAGCTTCGAGTAGAGCTGTAGAGCTGTTTTACTTATAGTGCCTTCAAAGGAATACCAAAGAGGAATATAACCGATGTCCATAACATATGCAAATTGATATCTATTTTTTTCCCCGTCTTCTACTCACTAACATTCAGATATTAAAATTGAGTAATCAGTTCATACTGCTGTTAACATGTTCTTCAACAAGTGGATGTGATGAGACCTGCTTCGTGGTTTAGTCAGGTAACATTAACATATATCCTATTATCTATTTTGGGAGGCTGCTGCAAAGACTCACTGGGGCGAGCATACCCTCCGAACTGTTTTTTTTGGATGAGACTTGCTGTCACACTAGACCGCAAGATTGATCTGTCGGATTTCATTCTTCGGATCTTGCATACAGCTCCAGAGCCAAAGTCTGGTGGTTCTAGCAGTCCCAAGTATAGTGTTCTGGCTTCCACTGTTGGCTGCAGTTCTCGTAATGGCAACTGCCATCTAGTGTGTTTGGACCACATACACTTCCCCTTCTCCTCTCAAGGCAGCAGCATCCACCACATCTCCTCCCAAAGCAGCAGCGTCCACCCTTGAACTCTTTGCCTGCTCTGACACGGCCACGAAGGGGATCCCTGAACTTTCTGTCTGGTCTGAATCTGTAACGGAGGCCGACCCTGAACACTCTGCCCAGTTTGATACAACCATGAAGGTCATCTCTGAACTCTAAAATCTACGGAGGTTGCCACTGAACTCTCTCTCTGCCCTGAACTAGCAACAGAGGTAATTTCTGAACTGTCTGTCTGCTCTGATATGGCCATGCAGGTCATCCCTGAACTTTCTGTCTGATCATAGGATCACTTCAGTTCCATCTGCACCAACTTAGAGGTTTTCCACTCCACCGTGGTGGTCTTCAGCTCTGTCTCTTCCATCTCAGTGGTTTCCTGTTCTGCCAGCTCTCCCAGCTCCACCCTGGGTCCCTGCTTTGCTGGCTCTGCCCTGGCTTCCCACACTGCCTTGGCTCCTCCCTGGCTCACCGCTTTGCTGGCTTATCCCTGGTCTGCAGGTCTACTTCCACCTGGTCTGGCACTTCATCCCTCCCCCTTGTCCACCTCCACACTTTTTATTCTGAAGAGCATCTGAAAGCTGCTTCTTAAGGATGGGGGGTCTCTGTTTTGTAGGACTTTTGTAGTACTTTTAGCTAACCTCATTACTTCATGACTGTTTACATGTGTATGGTGTATGTCAGTTACCCCGGTGAATATAAGCCCTTGTGATCCCTATGTTCATTGTCTGGTGTTGTCCACTGTTGGATGTATTATTGGTTGTTTTCAGTTCTTTTCCTGTGTCTTCTTGTTTGTTTTCTGGTCTGTTTATTTTGGTTTTTATTATAATTACTAATATAACTGCATATAATCCTGCCTTCTCTCATCTCTGAAATCACCCAGTGTTACAACTATGACAAAAGAAAAATAAAACGTAATGGTTTAATTTTCACGTAATGTTTCATTTAAAGTGTACTTAAGTGTCAAGAAACTTAGTCATGAGTACACGTGAGGCCTTGTTCATTAATATTAAATTCTGCAAGTACTTTTTAAAATATACTTTAAAATTCAAATAATACTTCTTTTTCACAAGTGAATGCTAATGGAAAACAAATGTAAACCAGTTCACTAAATCAAGTAATTACTTTTTTTTTTTTTTAGTGTTTTTTGCATGAAAATATACATCAGAGTATAACTTACTATGGTTTGCTTGTTTATAATTTAAAAGTGTGAACATGAACGATGTGATCTGCAGATAAAGTTCATAAACCTGGCTGAATGACATCCATTTTAATTCATAAAACACTGTAGATTTCAGTGTGTAATAATTTAACAAAGCTGTTTGATACATACTGTACAAATGGTATGTCTGTTTATGCTTCACTAGAGGGCACTGCAATGATTCCTTCCCCAGACTCCTACCACTGTCCTTCTCATCTGGAGACCTTGACCAGGGTCAGATAAGACAAGAGATGCTTCTTCTTCTTCTTAATAATGATAATAATAATAATAATGTTTATCATTATGTGTATGTTACTCTGACTTAGACAAATGCATTTATTATGCAGCAGTTTTCACTGCAAGGAACCTGTAATTTTCATGTTTATTTTAGATGGATCAATTGTTTGTCTTCAAAGAAGTAACTATGGAAGAATGTCTTGCAGAAGGTTTGTTCATTAGCATTTCATGAATGAAATACAACAAAATCAAATAAACAACACCCTTATCTTCAACGTTTTAATTTCTTAAAGCTTGCTGTGGAATAAGGCCTTTCAAGAAATATAATGTGAAGGATGACACTGGGAACAAGGTTTTCGATATTATTGAGGACAGCGAGTGTTGTGAAGGGCAATGCTTTGCAGGTGCACATTCCTTCATAATGAATGTAACTGACCACTCAAATCAAGAGGTCATCAGATTGGTGCATCCATTTGCTTGCTGCAGCCATGAGGTATGAATGTTATTCTCATCTTGTTTAGCCATTAATTATGTTATGTACTGTATATTATATGTTATGTGCATATTTTAGCTGGAGGTTCAGTCTCCACCGGGAACTGCCATTGGATATGTCCAACATAACTTGCATGTTTGCCTTCCTAAATTCACTGTTGCGAATGAACGAGGTGAACCAGCATTTAAGATTGAGGGACCATGTATTGGTTGTACCTGCTGCACAGATGAGAACTTTGAGGTGAAGTTTTAATACCGATTGGCTTATATATTTATTTATTTTTTAAATTGAAGGCATTTTCTATCCTGTAACCTTAAACATACCCTTCAAATAATCCTTTTAGCATTTTAAATTGCAATTCTAACACTATATGCTTATTAAGCCATTTACCTCATTGTTTGACCCACATTGGCTGAATTTGGTTTCAGATTGTGCTATCTTTCCAAGGAAATTTGATCCCCACAATAAAAGCAAAAAACCTGACCCACAGACATGTGTTTCTTTGGTTTTAATTGTCAGGGATAACATGGTCTTTTAACTTTATTGAACAGTAGCTGAATGAAGTTGTAAATCCTTAGACCCATATAGAGTAGTACAAAAAATCTGTCACTAGGGCAGTACATTTTCAAAAGGTACACAAATGTGCCATTTAGGATCTAATATGTATCTTTAAGGTCCTAAAATGCACCTAATTTCTAGGGTAAATAAGGTACAAAGGTGTACATTTTAAAAAGGTGTACCACCCCAGTAATAGATTTGTACCTTTGTTTTCTGTATATTATATTGAAAATACAATATCAAAGTGAAAAAAGGGGGCACTAGCGGACTAGAGGACTAGCTAGTAACCAATTTAATGCTTTAATGTGTAGCTTAATATGTTATTGTGTGTCTTGTACTGTGACCACAGCTGGTGTCTTTGAATGGAGCAGCGAAAGACAGATCATTTGGCAAGATCTTCAAACCTTTCTCATATAGTGGACCAAATGTTGGTGCAGATTTTGTGCTGAGGTTTCCAAGCAACCTGGATGTCAAAATGAAAGCTACTGTACTGGGAGCCTGCATGCTTATTGTAAATATTGTTTTTGCAATACTTGCTTGCAACATTTGTTTTTTTTCTATTGTTTTAAGACTTGCCAACTGTTTATTATTTTTAATTATAACTCAATTCATTTTCAGGACTGCATGTATTATGAAAGGTCAAGATAAAAAGAAATTGTGAGTGGCAACCTCATTTTGATAATAGTGTGCACAGTCTGGTATTTAAGGCAATTTGCATGTACAGTAACACATTTCTCCCCTCTTTTCAGTTACAGTAAGCTTACTTCAGACAGAAGAAAGGATAAAATACATATGTCTGACTGCTTGCCAAAACATCTTCCAATAAAGGCTGAAGAGAAAAGAAGTTACATATGACCAAGCTTTTTTTTTGTATTGTATCTCTAAATATAATATAAATAAACAAACAAACATACTTAAAAGTCACTAACAATATGGATGCCTTTTGGTGTCCTGTACATACATAACTCATTTGCCATGATAAATTAACATGAAAATGACTATGAAAGGGTGTTATATTAGGCTAAGTTTTTATATTCATGACAAAAGCATTACTTGGCTCTTTAGATACATTTTCTATAAAAAGTGATAAGTTGACTTAATCACTCCAAAAAGTGATAAGTTGACTTAACTTAAAAAAAATGAGGAAACCCCTTGCCTTAAAATTATCAAGTAAATAATAATTTAAAAAAATTAAGTTAAGTGAATTGTCAGGTTAACATGTCCACCCTGTCAGCATACCAATGTGAATGAGAATGTAATTATATTACTTATTATCATATAATTGTTTTCCGAAATTTAATAAATGTTTCATTGTCATATTTTGTCATGCTTTGTGTGTTCTGCTTTATGTGTCCACACCGTCATGTGCTGGTCCACCCTGTCATCTTGATATTTTACAGTAGTATTTTAAATAATAATTCAATCATATCTATATAATCCAGTGTGTGCAATAGCTACAGTAGGTGTGGGGGCAATAATATGCAAACAAAAACTGCATCCAAATATCACAGTTTTCTCAAAATAAGAAGAAAAAAAAAAAAAAAACATTTGCAAATTGTATGAGNNCAAATAATCCTGTTTAGGAAAGGCACATCATACCTTTCAGAAAATATAATTTGCATCTTGATTTTGCAGTGAAAACGTATTTAATAGTAATATATATGTCCATGACAGGGTGGACATATCTTATGGTTTATGCTTTGAATAATGGCCCATAATTATCTAAAAAACTTGTGGGAGCTCAGCTAATATGTTTCTATATAACTTGAGTGTCTACTATTTATGACATGACATAAAGCGAATGGGAAATTAAAACCAACATTTTTGAGTATTGTATGGGTTGAAAGGCACTTTATGGTGATATTGACCCATGTACCATATGTGTATTTTGTAAATTCTTTAATTCAAAATTGTGTTTCTCTTATAAGAAGGTCAGCAGAGTTTGCATGTGTCATCTGAATGTGAAGCAAACAGCAGTAACCACAAACAGCTACAGCTGAAGTTCTTTGTAATTCAACACAGGGGATGTGAACACCACAACTGGCACTTTTCACACAATTCACACAGAATGTTAAAGCTTCTCTGTTGGCCTGTATAATTAATTGCACAAGCATGTATATTGTCTCTAGACCTATTCATATGTATATATGAATAGGTCTAGAGACAATATATATTATTGTATATATTTTTGTGTATATATACAGTATATATATATATATATATATAACATACAGTAATCATACACTATCAGATGCATGAGTCCATTATTATTAATGTGCGAACAAACAGACGGTGTATGTGCACTCTTTGATAGCTTTTTCAGTATGCTTGCATATCTGGCAAGTGTTTTATAATGGACACTTGCTGAAGAAGCATGTTTTATAGGTGTTTGCAATGGTCAATGTTGTTTATATTGAAAAGACAGCATTCCAGTTCTAGGTTGCATTCTGTGATGCTAGGAGACGTGACAACTTCAACTACATTTTACATCATTCAGGCAGGTTCGGCTATATTAGGCATGGACTTAATTAGCAGATGAATCCTAATGTTCCACTGGTACAGCAAATGCTTAGGCACCTCCCATTGTGTTTCCAAGATGAAGTGTCCAGTGAACTTCAGTAGCTACTGCAAGCTGGAGTTATTGAAAAGACTGAAACATCTTTGGTTATCACCCATAGTGGTAACTTGAAAGAAACAAGGGGGCATTAGACACTACGCGAACACAGTGAAAGTGTCATAATAACCTGTCACCCACTGCCACATATTGAAGAGTTGTTTGCTGAAATACCTAACGCCACAGTGTTCTAACAACCACATACCACCACAGTTGCCGTTACATGAAGAGAACAGAAACTTAATGGCATTCATTACACATGACGGTCCATTCAGATACAGGCAAATTCCATTCGGGTTGGCACCCATGCTGTCTACTTTTCAGAAACGATGCTGTTGAAAGATTTGCTGGGAATACAAAATTACCTGGATGACATATTTGTCTAGGTAGCTTGAAAGCTGAGCATGACAAACACCTCAGAACCATGCTTCGTCAGCTCACGGATGTTGGTCTCCAGCTAAACTTTGAAAATAATTCATTCAACCAACCAACATTTTCATTGTCTGGGTCACATTCATTCTAAAGACAGTTTTTGCCCAAATCCAGACCATATTAAAGCCACTGCAGATGCTCCAGTCCCAGAAATTTGCAAGCGGTCAGATCCTTCTTGGGTTTAACGTCTTGGTTAAGTGAATTAATTCCTAACTATGCTACAGTAGTGGAACCACTGAGAGATTTATTGCGATCCAGCAGACACACACACACACACACACTCAAAATTTGATTCTGAGTTATAGAAATATGCCATGATATACCACAGAAAGAGAGAGAGCAAAATATGTGTAAATGAATTACGGATTACAGTTTGGAAAAATAGGAAAGGAAACGATAGATAGAGAGAGAGAGAGAGAGAGAACCTTTACAAGAGATGGCTTCTTAAAACAGCTGCTGGAGTATGTGATCTGACTTAACTACAAGACAGAA